>CAIGQS010000164.1:0-106696 GCA_903798195.1 Danio kyathit
CCTGTCTCCATATGCGTATACGTATACGCATATTTGCGTATATATGCGAGTACGTATGCGTGTGTGTGTGTGTGTGTGTGTGTGTGTGTGTGCGTGTGTGTGTGTGTGTGTGTGTGTGTGTGTGTGCGTGTGGGTATATGTGTATGTGTGTGTAGGTATGTATACGTGCGTGTGTTTATATGCATGCATGCATGTATGCGTGTGTGTGTGCGCACGTGTGCGTGCGTATGTACAGTATGCATGTATGTATGTATGTATGTATGTATCTACCTTTCTGTCTCTAACGTCTGCTATGCTTCTTTTCCAGAATTTCGGCTCTTGGCACCAGAAGCAGACCAGCATCCAACACCTGTCCCACCTTATTCACAAATGATATTGCCATAAATCACCCACTACACCAGCTACACGAAACCTCTATATCTCTTATCCTGCAAGCCATTGCTCCCAGAACCCAGCAAACATATCTCACAGCATGGAATGCTTTCAAGCTTTTCCACTCCCTATTCAAAATACAATTCCCAGATTTCTCACTACTTTCCATCACCTCCTTTATTTCACACCTGCAAAAAACATTCAGGCTAGCTCTATAAAAAGCTACCTTAGCGGGATCCAATTTTTCATAAACTGATACACGGGTCCCCCTCAGAAGCCATTTCCAATTCACAAACCTCCCTCCTTATCAAAGGTATCCAAAAAATGCACCCCCCCCCTCCCCGACACCAGACAACCCATTACACTCAACATACTTTCAAGATGCATCCATACACTGCGCAAAGGATACCTTTCCACTCATGCAGCCCGCACACTTGATGCCATGTTCACCTTAGCCTTTTTCGGCTTCCTTAGGTGTTCAGAAATGGCCATTACATCCAAATTTAAACCCGCCACCCACCCCACAATTTCTGATCTAACTCTGCAGAATGATGAAACAATAGCTTTTTCATCAAGCACAGCAAAACAGATCAGTCAGGGAAAGGGCATTTTATTTTCAACATTCCCTCCCCCACACGTCCTTTCCAAACCCTTCTTGCATTCCTCCACTTTAGGAGAGCTCAAGATCCTAACCCCCTTGCCCCCCCTTTACTGATGACGTCAACCGTCCAGTAACCCGTTTTGGTTTCAAAAACACTTAAAGAAGTGCTCAGCCTTTCAGGCTTTTCCCCTGAACTATATTCTAGCCATTCATTTAGAATTGGCGCAGCCACTACAGCAGCACACAGAGGTCTTTCCTCACAACAAATTCAGACCTAAGGCCGCTGGTCTTCCGATGCCTTCAAAGCCTACATTCGCCTCAGCCAACCCCACCTTAAGGAAGCTCAAAAGGCACTATCCAGCTAAGTGCGCACCCGCTGTACGGGCGTAAGTGGTGGCGCGTGCGTATGCACGCATGCATGACTATGTGAGTATGTGAGTATGCGTGAGTGCCTGCGCATGCGCGCATATATGCGTGTGAACGAACGAGCAGGTGCGGTACGCGTACGTGCGACGCATTTGTATGCAGGCACGTGCACGTGTCTGTGCATGTGCGTATGTATGTATGCTTATGTTTTATACGTATGAGTGTTCATGCTTATGCTTGTATGTACTTTCTGCTTCCAAGCTATGCTAAGCTTGCCACCCTCCCCTACGGCTCGGACCCCCGCAGGGGTCCATCACGAGCTTCGATTCCCGCAGGAATCTTTCCTGGCCCATTCCAGGCCAACCCCCTCACAATCACATTCCCAGATGGAGTCATCATCGCCCCATCCTGTCTCCCCACTCCTTCTGGTTCCGGTAGCCCCCCCATGGCTCTGACCCCCGCAGGGGTCGCTCCGAGCTTCGACTCCCGCAGGAGTCATCACTGCCCACCCCCCAGCCTTTAAGAATGCGTAGTCACGTGTGTGTATTTACATATGCTCACGTATACGCATGTGCGTATGAATAAGTGTGCGTGCGTGTGTGCGTGTGTGCGTGTACGCGCACGCATTGCGGGCCCTAACGTGCATGTCCTTCCACGTGCGTAGGCCAGCTTGCGTGCGCCTGAATGTTACCCCCCCCTTCTTTTCTTCCTTCCGGCGTCGAGATTCTCCGCCCCATTTTTCTCTAACTCAATTTCGGCAAGTTAACACGCCACTCTCATCTTTTCCAATAGGCCCTCAATCCTCAGCTCTAACTCCCGCAGGAGTGACTAAAACGAGCTTCGACTCCCGCAGGAGTCTCGACCCGGCCACCTCCTGCCGTAGTCTCCACCGCCCCCTCCCTCTCCCAGACTCCGGTAGGAGAAATGCCCCTGCATGGCTCGGACCCCCGCAGGGGTCGCTCCGAGCTTCGACTCCCGCAGGAGTCATCACCGCCCCCCCCATGGCCACTAGGAATGCATATACACTTGTATATAATCATATACAGGCGTATGCGCATGTATGTATGAGTATGTGTGTTCGGGAACGTGCATATGCATTACGCGTATTCATACGCGTATGTAAGCTCGCTTTGCGCGCCCGAGCGTGTGTGTCTCTGCATGCACGTAGGCCCGCATGCTTGCGCTTGCACGATTCCCCTTCTCCTTTTCTTCCTTCTGGCGTCGAGATCCTCCGCCCCCCCTTTTTTCTCTCTATCTTATTTCGGCGAGTTAACCCGCCACCCTTTCCTCTTCAGCTAGGCCCTCAATCTCCAGCTCTAACTCCCGCAGGAGTGACTAAAACGAGCTTCAACTCCCGCAGGAGTTCATGCCCCCCCCCAGCCCACCTCACACCCCTTCTTGCAGGAGCCTTCACAGACCAAAAAACTTTTCCCGACCCCTGCAAAAATTCCGCCCACCCCAGCTCGCTCCCGCAGGAGATATCCGAGCTTCGACTCCCGCAGGAGTCAATCCCGCCCCTCCCACGCCCCCGCTTAGACTCCAGCAAGAGTCTACTTTTTGCCGCTCCCGCAGGAGCCTCTCTTTCCTAAGCGATCAACGTTATATCCAGCAGCCGGATATGGCATTGTTCCATCTGCATTTGGGGGGGTTCTTCAATACGCGGCTGCTGTCCCGAGCTTTTGTAAGGCATTTTGGGGAGTTCTCGAGATCTACCTGAGCTCGATCTCCCCTCTCGCCTTGCAACGGGAGGGAGCCCCGGGCTCGAGGATCTCATGAGCTCAGGGCTCTCTCCCGGGACAGCATGCCAAACAAGCTTTATTATTAATCATCAGCTAAGTGTGAACTCTTGAAGTGGAGTTTATTTATAAACTAATTTCGAGAGGATCACGTGCTTATGATTGCTAGCAGCTGGACCCACATTATCCAAATCAACATGCACCAATCAGATGATCCCTTAACTACTATAAATATCCCGGGTTCCATATCACCGCTATCTTCGCTTTGAAGAATCCCCCCTTCCACCCCTACTCCTTCCCTTTTCTAGATGGGTGACACGGTGGCCCAGCGCTTAGCGCTGTTGCCTCACAGCAAGAGTGTCAATGGTCCTAGGCTCTACCTAACCAGCGGGCATTTTCTGTGCGGAGTTTGCATGTTCTCCCCGTGTTCACGTGGGTTTTCTCCGGGTCCTCCGGTTTCCTCCCACCGATTAAAAACACGCAACCTAAATTTGATTGATCAACTTTATAGATTTGCTCCCTATGTAGTACCTATCTCGTTAAAGAGAACTACTATCTGCTCTTCAACACTACGAAGGGGGAGTTCTCGAGATCTACCTGAGCTCGATCTCCCCTCTCGCCTTGCAACGGGAGGGAGCCCCGGGCTCGAGGATCTCATGAGCTCAGGGCTCTCTCCCGGGACAGCATGCCAAACAAGCTTTATTATTAATCATCAGCTAAGTGTGAACTCTTGAATGGGCTTAAATATCAAAGGTCTTTGAGTGCTTGTTTTTTTCAAAGACCTCCATAAACTATTTGTTAGATCTTTCTAGTTTCTCCTAGTACTAACAAAATGAAACATTTTATATTTTCTTCTGGGTGGCACAGTGGTTTAGTGGTTATCACTGTCGCCTTACAGCAAGAAGGTCACTTGCAGTGATGTAAAGTAACTAATTACAAATACTCAAATTACTGTAACTGAGTCGTTTTTCTCAGGAATTGTATTTTACTGAGTAGTTTTAAAAAATGTGTACTTTTACTTTTTCTTGAGTACACTTTTAGTGCAGTCTCTGTACTTTTACTCCACTACTTTCATTTAACATGCAGTAACTATATTTTTCTTGTCTATGGGGATTAGAAAAATCAGTCCTGTGATTCCTGTCCAATCAAATCGCACATACTATAGAAGGTAAATCGCATCATAATGAACTACCTCAAGACGTGTGCACTTTATAATTGCAGCAAACTGTTTGAAAGTATTAAAATGGTCCATAAAGATGTTCAAAATCTTAACATGCATTGACCCAGAGACTGTTTAGATGCATGTCACTGATGAGAAGATGACGGTATGATGACTGTATGATGACCGAAATGGCCTTAAACACCCAACAGGCACAAGACGTCAACATGACGTCTGATTGACGTTGAACCCTCACGTCATGGGGACTTTGCATTTTGTTTGGAAATGAAAATCGGGTTGATGTCAGAACTCAACGCCAATGGGCCAACTCAGGCCAATGTCCAATGTCCAACCTAAAACCAACCATATATCAACGTGATATTACAGCTTGACATTGTGTGAACGTTACCCCTATGACATCTACCAGACGTTGGATTTTGGTTGCCGTACCTGATGAATAAATGTCAGGATTTGACATCATATATGACGTTGGTTTAAGATGTTGGCTAGAAGCTGGATTTTGGTCACATTCTAACAACCTAAAATCAACCAAATATCAACGTCATTTGACGTCATTATTGGACATCAAAATAACGTTGTCCTTAGCGGCTTGACAATTAATTTTGGTCACCTGACATTACAACCTAAATCTAACCTAATATTAATGTCATGACGTTGTGTGCCTTCTGGGCAATAACTAAATGCACTACAGAATGGTACGTGTACACACACATGCACAAATTACATGTAAACCTACATATCAGCTTTTGTCAGCATAATACTCACTACTCATTACTCTTGAGTACTTTTAAAAGGGCTACTTTTTACTCATACTTTAAGTAATATTTACAACAGATACTTTTACTCTACTTGCACTACATTTTTAGTCAAGTAATGGTACTTTTACTTGAGTAAGATTTTTCAGTACTCCTTCCACCACTGCTGGTTTGAGTCCCGGTTGGGCCAGTTGGCATTTCTGTGTGGAGTTCACCTGTTCTCCCTGTGTTTGTGTGGGTTTTCTCCGGGTGCTCTGGCAGTCCAAAAACATGCACTATAGGTGAATTGAATAAACTAAAATTGGCAGTAGTGTTTGAGAGTGTGTATGGGTGTTTCCTAGTACTGGGGTTGCGGCTGGAAGGGCATCCTCAGCTCAAAAAAACATATGCTGACATTGTTGGCGGTTCATTCCGCTGTGGCGACCCCTGATAAACAAGGGACTAAGCCAAAGGAAAATTAATGAATATTTTTTTCTAATGTTTCTCAAATGAAAGCTTGTACAGTTTTCACTTGTGGACAGCTTGTAGGGAGCAATACTGACTAATTTCAGTATTTGAGTACTGTATTTTTATTTTTGTAGAAGATTTTACTGTGCTGGTACTGTATTTTATGAAGAACTTTCACAAAATATGAACTAGAAATAAGCCAGGTCATCAAAATCACATGCTTTATTGCATCATATTGAAAAAACACTTATTTCTAGATCTTACTCTGAATCATTGAATGGAAAGAGGAGAAAAAACAACAACTAAATTCAGTGTCTTCTCTTAAAAACTGATTCATTTCATTATATGTCCAAATATGACTCACTCAGTGCTTAATGGCAAACACTATGTGTTAATGGTTCCCGGTGCAGGCACACAGTCATTCCATATTTAAAACAACAATTTTCTAAACCTAATTAATCTTGACTAAATATTGACTATAATCTTAACTATACCTCATCATAAACCTCAAGTTGTATTTTTCATATCTGACCATAAAATCATATTTGATTTGCTCCAAATTTCTCACAGTGACGGCAAAAAAATGTAGCACTTGAAAAGAGATATGTAGCTTTTAGCGATAGTTCTACTAGGAAGACTTAATGTCATGTCACTCATCACAATCAGTTCCAACCAATAGCCACGAGACACAAGGAATATATAGGCTGTCCAATTATTTCATTCATTCGGTAGCAGGTACTGATGCAGATGTTCACCCACCATCCTCCCCTCCACCACCAGGTTGGCCCTGTCCAGGGGGGAAGGCTCCGGCCCTGCCTTCGTCCTCTGCAGCCATAGCTGGATCTAAAAGCTTCCAAACCAAGCTATGGACGGGGCCTCCACCAAAGAAGTCCTATGTTTTGTTGTATGATACTATTGTCTAATAATTCTCATCGATAAATTTAATTAAATATCATAATTATCTCCCTGGCCTTTCTGGTAGAACTGCTAAGATGCCAGATCAAAGTACAATTGACTTCAGGTGTTTTTAAAGTTGAAATTATGTAACCAGAAGACCAGAATCATCTATGAAGGGTGATTCAGAAAGCAGTTTAACTTGTGATCTTCTAAAAAGCAAGTAGGCTACACAAGGGTTTGGTACTGTTTGATTTGTGATTGGATGTTAAATGTGAATGAGTTATGAAAAACATATTCTGCTTAGAACTAAATTGAAGATAAGAGGTAAATCTTTAGATTTAATGAGGTTAAAGTGAAAGTGGAGAAACTAAGAAATTATGTGAATTACAATGTCTTTAAACATCTCAATGCTGTGATTTTAAAAAGACTAAAATGTACACAAGAGTTGAGAGATGTCAGGAAGCGATTTCACGAAGTGATTTTGCCACTAGTATTCATTTCAGCTAAAAACCCTATTGACCTATATATACAGTTAAAAAAAATAAACTGGGGCTAATAATTCAGGGGGCTAATAATTCTGACTTCAACTGTGTGTGTGTGTGTGTGTGTGTGTGTATATATATATATATATATATATATATATATATATATATATTTATATATATATATATATATATATATATATATATATATATATATATATATATATATATATATATATATATATATATATATACACACACACACACACAGTTGAAGTCAGAATTATTAGCCCCCCTGAATTATTAGCCTTGTTTATTTTTTCCTCCAATTTCTGTTTAACGGAGAGAAGATGTTTTCCACACATTTCTAAACATAATAGTTTTAATAACTCATTTCTAATAACTGATTTATTTTATCATTGCCATGATGACAGTAAATAATATTTGACTAGATATTTTTCAAGACCCTTCTGTACAGCCTAAAGTGACATTTGAAGGCTTAACTAGGTTAATTAGGTTAACTAGGCAGGTTAGGGTAATTAGGCAAGTTATTGTATAATGATGGTTTGTTCTGTAGACTATCAAAAAAAAATAGCTTAAAGGGGCTAATAATTTTGACCCTAAAATGGTGTTTAAAAAATTAAAAACTGATTTTATTCTAGCCGAAATAAAACAAATAAGAATTTCTTCAGAAGAAAAAATATTATCAGACATACTGTGAAAATTTCCTTGCTCTGCTTAACATCATTTGGGAAATATTTGTATAAGGAAAAAAGAATTCAAAGGTGAGGCAAATAAATCTGTATAAATATATATATATGCCATGTTTTTCTAGTGTTTCAATTGTGGCTCCAGGAAATGATTAAAATATTTTTCTTATCAGCGGCTGTTTTATGAGCAATTTTATCATGTTTTATTTGAATGGCTCATTATAAATTCAGTTTATATGTAGGTTGCCGTGTGTGTGATGTCTGGCATAGTTTAGTTTCAATGATAATGCAACATATCTTCAAAGGCACTTGGACAGATTCAAAGCAGTCCCCAAACACCTGCCCTTTTTCTCTCGGACTAGATACTGCACCAGCTCTTTTTGCATTCATTAGATCATATTTCTAAATTCAAGATTTTTTATTTAAAACATTTATCTTATAATATTATGCAATTGTATAAGTTCTTTCCTGCAAATCTCAGCTAATAAAATAATACAATTTTCTGAAGTCTTAACACAGCAACACTATGTCACAATTTACTGTAGGAATGATGTCGCTCAATAATGTAAACATCACTGCAGTGAATTCTACAGTATTGTTGTCTTGTAAAGAAATGTTTAATTTTAAAAATTGTAATATCATAAACATGATACTTGTCATGAATTTCTCTGCAACTTTGAGCAACATATTCCATTCTGCCCATGAGATTCACAATCTCAGGGTTGATGCTGAAATCATAGATATTAGTAGATGGTTATTCTTGTTGATTTGCTATAATGTAAAACAAAGACATTCTGTGCTATAAAATGAGATATTCAAAGTCTTTTAAAAAGTCCAATCCAAACAAATTACTACACTTACTTTGTGCATTCTCACAAAACAAATTCAGTAAGAGGCTGAAAAGGACCCCTAGAAACGTGCTCTGAAAATAGCAGAAGGAATAAGATGCATTTTGACTTTGATTTTTTGATTTGATTTGATTTTTGTGAAGAGCAACACGTGGTTTTGCCATTAGGGGACAGTGAAATGTTCATTGGCCTAATTATTTACTTTCGTTTTGAAAGATCGCAGATTTTGACCCAGTTACATTTTCACTTTTTGCTCACGTGTGTTGTAGGCTATAAAAATGCACTTACTGGGTTGCAGATTTCAGTACAATTCAGGAATGAATCAACATGACTGAGGAAAAAAGCCAAAATGGGTTATTATTTGCATGTAGAGGTCAGTGTTGCTTTTTTTTTTTTGCAAGTATTTTTCAGTTTTGGAACTGTGGCCCCCAAAATTATTTTCTAATGATTGACTGATTTATGAGAAACTGACTCAGTATAAATTCAGTTTATTGTGTATTTGTTATTGTATGTGAGACGTCTGCCCTAGTTTAGCTTCAGTGATAAAACAGCACATTTTCACGTGCACAGATCTACTGTAGACTCAAGTGCACAAACACATTTAGCAATCTGACTGGGTACTAAATTGAAGATAAAAGGTAAATCTTTAGATTTTAATGAGATTATAATTAGAATGGAGAAACTGAGAAATTATGTGAATTACAATGTCATCAAACGTCTCAATGCTGTTATTGTAAAAAGACTAAAATGTTTACGGGAGTTGAGAGGTGTCAAAGCGATTTCACTGAGCGACTAGGTACAGTAGGTAGAGCCATGTTTTTCTAGTGTTGCAACTGTGACTCCAGGAAATGATTAAAATAATTTTCTTATCAGCGGCTATTTTATGAGTAACTTAATCATGTTTTATTTGAACAGCTCTTTATATATTCAGTTTATATGTAGGTTACCGTGTGTTTGATGTCTGACATAGTTTAGTTTCAATGATAATGCAACATATCTTCAAAGGCACTTGGACAGATTCAAAGCAGTCTGGAAACACCTGCCCTTTTACTCTCAGACTAGATACTGCACCAGCTCTTATTGCATTGATTAGTCCATACAGTGCATCAGGAAAGTCTTTATAGCGCTTCACTTTTTCCACATTTTTTGTTACAGCCTTATTCCAAAATGGATTAAATTAATTTATTTTCTCAAATTTCTACGCACAATACCCCATAATGACAATGTGAAAATAGAGTTTTTGAAATTGTTGCAAATTTATAAAAAAAAACTGAAAAAAAAAAAACAAATCACATGTACATAGGTATTCACAGACTTTGCTCAACACTTTTACACACTCAACACAATTACAGCCTCAAGTCTTTTTGAATATGATGCCACAAGCTTGGCATACCTGTCTTTGGGATTTTTTTGCCCATTCCTCTTTGCAGTACCTCTCAAGCTCTATCAGGTTGGATGGGAAGCGACGATGTACAGCCATTTTTAGATCTCTTTAGAGATGTTCAATAGGATTTAGTTCTGGGCTCTGGCTGGGCCACTCAAGGACATTTACGAGTTGTTGTGAAGCCACTCCATTGATATTTTGGCGGTGTGCTTTGGGTCATTGTCCTGCTGGAAGATGAACCGTTGACCCAGTCTGAGGTCAGGAGCGTTCTGAAGCAGGTTTTCATTCAGGATGTCTCTGTACATTGCTGCATTCATCTTTCCCTCTATCCTGACTAGTCTTCCAGTTCTTGCTGCTGAAAAACATCCCCACAGCATGATGCTGCCACCACCATGCTTTACTGTAGGGATAGCCTGTTGATGAGTGGTGCCCGGGTTGTCCTTCTGTAAGGTTCTCCTCTCTCCACAGAGGAACTTTCAGAGCAGCAGAAATTTTTCTGTAACCTTCCCCAGCCTTGTGCCTCAAGACAATCCTGTCGATGAGGTCTACAGACAATTCCTTTGTCTTCATGCTTGGGTTGTGCTTTGACATGCATTGTCAACCCTGGGACCTTATATAGACAGGTGTATGCCTTTTCAAATTATGTCCAATCAACTGAATTTACCACAGGTGAACTCCAATTAAGCTGCTGAAACATCTCAAGAATGATCAGTGGAAACAGAATGTACCTGAGCTCAATTTAGAGCTTCACAGCAAAGGCTGTGAATACTTATGTACATGGGATTTTTCAGCTTTTTTATTTTTAATAAATTAGCTTTTTTTCCACATTGTCATTATGGGGTATTGTGTGTAGAATTTTCATGAAATAAATTAATCCATTTTGGAATAAGGCTGTAAAGCGCTATGAATTCTTTCCGGATGCACTTTATTTCTAAATTCAAGATTTTATATTTGAAACATTTATCTTATAATTATATGCAATTGTAAAAAGCCGAAAAGAAAATGAATGAATTATGCAATTGTATAAATTCTTTACTCCAAATCTCAGCTAATAAAATAATACAATTTTCTGAAGTCTTAACACAGCAACACAATATCACAACTGACTGTAGGAATGATGTCGCACAATAATGTAAACATCACTGCAGTGAATTCTACAGTATTGTTGTCTTGTAAAGAAATGTTTAATTTTAAAAGTTGTAATATCATAAACATGATACTTGTCATGAATTTCTCTGCAACTTTGAGCAACATATTCCATTCTGCCCATGAGATTCACAATCTCAGGGTTGATGCTGAAATCATTGATATTAGTAGATGATGATTCTTGTTGATTTGCTAAAATGTAAAACAAAGACATTCTGTGCTATAAAATAAATTCAAGATATTCAAGATATTCAAAGTCCAATCCAAACAAATCATTACACTTACTTTGTGCATTCTTACAAAACAATAAATTCAGTAAGAGGCTGAAAAGGAGCCCTAGAAACTACTTTGATTTTTTTATTTTATTTTATTTTATTTTTGTGAAGAGTAACACATGGCTTTGCCATTAGGGGACAGTGAAATGTTCATTGGCCTAATTATTTACTTTTGTTTTGAAAGATCACAGATTTTGACCAAGTTACTTTTTTAGATAATCTTGCTCAAGTGTGTTGTAGTTCTATGAAAATGCAGGCTCCAGGAAATTCTTCTTTTCTAATCAATGACTGATTTATGAGAAAATGATTATAATTTTATTTGAATGGCTCATTATAAATTCAGTTTAGTGTGTATTTGTTATTGTATGTGAGACGTCTGCCCTAGTTTAGCTTCAGTGATAAAACCGCACATCTTCACATGCACAGATCTACTGTAGACTCAAGTGCACAAACACATTTAGCAATCTGACTGGGTAAGGGCCATTTTTGCATATGTAAACTTTTTTTTATGTCTAAAACATTATAATTAAAGCATCAATCTTATAATATTGTGCAGCTGTAATTGCAGAGCATGTATTTGTCTAAAAGTCTCTACACAGCAATACACTTGTACATCACATCATTTTCTGCTGTTTCTACATTGATCTTAACAGTTTACTGTAGCTCATAATTGACATTTTACCATGTATTTACACTTTTGAATTATATTATGGGATATATTATTTTTTAGATGCTGAATATTTAACTCAGCTGAAGCACAATTGTCATTAATAGTAGTTTGAAACACACAGATCAAAACTTTACAAAGAAATAATCCTGAAACATGAATTTCAGTGTTAGACTAGAAATGCAACTAGAGAAAGTTTGACTTCATTGTCAGAAGAGTTTCAGCAATCCATTGTTTTATTACAAAATGTATACAATTGTGAACAATTTATGAACAGTGAAAGGCCAAAAAGGACATGTTAATATTCATCTTTATACATGTATGAATTCTTAAAGTATTTAAATGTTTTTAACTTTTAAACCTTTGAGCAAACAACTGTTTATGTAACATTGAGGTGTTTTTGAATATATCTCAAGCAGAAGATTTAAGGTTGATTAAAGTTTCAGCGATAAAACAGAAGCACAGCTGCTTCAGTCATCTCTCTAGTAGCACTCCATTCTGTATTAGTACCATAGCCATCCCAGTCAAAAGCTGTAAAGTCTCCACATTGTCTAGGGACTTCCTGAGGAAAGTGTCCACCTCCACCAATACAGAACTGTAAGAAATTGAGCACATTACTAACAACACACTGCATGCATTTCTCCAAATGGCAGGGTGGTTCATTTATTACATGAATCAATACCTGTGGTGATCAACAGAATTAAATGATTTGTCACAGTTAATCCACAGTAAATTCATTGGAATAAATGAAAAACTCACATGTTCAGTGTCACAAACAGTTGGTTTAATGCCTGAACAAAGAGCCATGGCAGCCTTTTCGGTATTAAAGACTCTGAATGTGATGAATCCAGGCACAAAATGTACTGAAAAAAAAACAAACATAGGATATAACAGTGATTATGTAATTGTAGCTTCATGTTCGTGTGATATGGTTTCAGTTTCATGCTCATGTGATCACAAATAATGATGATGCCTTGAAAATAATACACAATCACAGTGTAGAGGTGCTGTCATACTTCTTGATTTAGGACCATACAGTTTTTTGGTAGATTCCTCATTTCCAGTATCATACACGATTGGAACAGCAGGTCCATTATCAATGTTGCAGGAGCCGATTCCAAACCTCACAGGGAATTTCTGAGAAAAGCCAAATAAAAAAATATGGTTTGATGTAGTATGTAAAAAAACAGATGCGGATCAATAACAATAAACCTACAGCAAACAATTGCTAAATAGCCCCTCTGATTCTTTAACCCCCACAAACTGACCACACTATGGCCTGTTATCTGATAAACATCCACATTTTAACGAGAAACAGACCCAGGGAACCACAAAAACCTAGTAAGCTTTAAAGCATATCATGACTAATTAAATAACTTGTTGTTATTAATTATTAATATAAGTAATTCACTGTAATAATGTCTTTTTTTCTTTCACAAAAGTGAAGTCAAAATGTACCTTGAACAATCTGAATAGGTTTCCTCCGTGTAGGATTAAGAAGCGATTATCAGTGTGGTATCTCAGGATAGATGCAGTGCTCCAGTATTCCAACTCCATATTATTAGGAACATGCCACACAGAAACATCCTGAGCTGCAATATCATAGTATCCAGGATTCTGTAACAGAACAGACACTATTGTCAATTCAGGCTCAAGATAAACAGATTTGAATTGTAAGTCCAGCATCATAGGACTAGATTTACTAATAGCTTTTGGCATTGTTGAACACACACAAAAAGCCATTTTGTAGAATATTTAAACCAACCACTGACATCCATAGTAGGAAAAACAAATACTGTGGAAGTCAGTAGTTACAGGTTTCCAGCATTTAACTTCAAAACATATTTTGTGTTCAACAGAACTAAAAACCTTAAACTGGTTTGGAACAAGTGAGTTTTCATGTTTTGGGAGTCATTATAATAAATATGTGTAATATTATTTAATGCTCAAAAGAGTACAGAATAATTTTGTGCTTTACCAACAATGGCCGCAGTTGCTACATAGATATCCTGACAGTGGCCACTCTACCATACAGGCCTGATTGGTGGATTGCTGCACAGATGGTTTTCTTTCTGTAATGTTCTCCTCTCTCCACAGAAGAATGCTGGAGCTCAGACAGAGTGACCATCAGGTTATTGATCACCTCACTGACTAAGGCCCTTCTCCCCCGATCACTCAACTTAGATGGCCGGCCAGCTCTAGGAAGAGTCCTGGTGGTTCCAAACATCTTCCACTTCTGGATGATGGAGGCCACTGTGCTCACTGGAACTTTCAGAGCAGCAGAAATTTTTCTGTAACCTTCCCCAGCCTTGTGCCTCGAGACAGTCCTGTCTCGGAGGTCTACAGACAGTGCCTTTGTCTTCATGCTTGGTTTGTGCCTTGATATGCACTGTCAACCCTGGGACCTTATATAGACAGGTGTATGCCTTTTTTAAATAATGTTCAATCAACTGAATTTACCACATGTGATCTCCAATTAAGCTGCTGAAACATCTCAAGAATGATCAGTGGAAACAGAATGTACCTGAGCTCAATTTAGAGCTTCACAGCAAAGGCTGTGAATACTTATATACGTGTGATTTTTCAGGTTTTTAATAAATTTGCAACAATTTCAAAAAATCTTTTTATGTATAGAATTTTAAGGAAATAAATGAATTTAATCCATTTTGGAATAAGGCTATAACATAAAAATTGTGAAAAAAGTGAAGCGCTATGAATATTTTCCGGATGCACTGTATATTTCTTAAACTGAACTTCATGCACTTTTCTGTTTCATGCATAATTTAAATGTTAGGTCATTTAATTTTACTGGTTGACAGACTAAGATGCTTTTTATTTATTAATTACTAATTCCATTCAGATATGTTTGACATGCTCAAATAAAGGCATGGACCAAATAAGACCATAAGTACCAAATGTGAAAGGCATGTGGTAAGGTTATATGTTGTCATAAACTTTATTGGTATAAAAATTTAGTTTATTAATTTCTTGAATGTCAATAAATAAGGCAGCACATGGGAAGAGAAAGTAAATTTCCTCTATTACTGTTAATAGAACTCAAATGCCAACTATTAACAAACATTGACCAGTTACCAGAGCTTCTGTTTACACTTGGTTCAAAATATATAACACCCTTACAACCAGGTTTTAGTAAAAATGAATGCTACCTTGTAGTCATCACTTGTAGCGGCCTCTGCAGCTCCAAATGTGACTTTGTTTGCCCATGTGCCTTCACCTTCAGGCCGGGTTTCATTGCTGCCTTGTTCACTAGACCAGCGGTCACCAACTGTACACTTTCCATACATGTTGTTTTCATGAACACTGGCGACCAGCGTCCAGCCGCCACCTGCAGTGGTCATGTCACAGAACGTCTGGTAAAGGACTCCTCTTGAAGAGATCAGATAGTACAGGCCATCTGTGTGTCAACACAAGCATTTAACAGTCACACAAATGCAGATGCTGCTTAAGATTATAAAAATACATTTTATGAAGTATATTGTACCCTCATAAACATGGTACTTGTCACGAATTTCTTTGCAGCTTCGGGCAATGTATTTAATTCTATCCAGAAGTTTTTCAAGCTCATGGTTGCTGTTGGAATCACTGATGTTAATACATGGCGTTTCTGTTTCTTGTATTACATACATAGCTCCCACTGAAGAAATGCATAAAAAAAAGAGTAAACAATGTTTTACTGTACTGTGTGTCAGAAATACAGTAATTATTTAGACGAGTAGATTCAAAAACTTACTTGATTTTGCATCACAGAACCATAAGCTCAATGTGACACTGAGAAGGATCCCTAAAAACATTTTCATAAGAAAGACAGCCTGCAAAGAAAAGAGAAAAAAGTTTTGGTAGACTGTCTGCTTAATATCTGCAGACACTGCTTCAGCAACCCATTTTTCTGACTATAAGAAACTTTGCAAGTACATGTAAACAACAAGTACACTAACCCTAACCTTACAGTCTACTAATACTCTAATGAGAATGTAGTTGTAATTGATCTCAAAATGAACAAAATGGGACCATCAGAATAAAGGGATACAGTATATTTAAGTCCTTCTTAAGTTCTTTTGGTTTATTGATTGTATTGTCAGTGTGTTAAATGTATTATTTCAGTGTTGTTCTGTGTTTAAAAAGCTTTCTTCTTTGTTTGTGTGATCTATTGGATTACTATACACAGCTACTGCAGACACAAAACATATACTGTACTGCTGCTCACTAATTTGGGCTGCTCTATCATCTGAACAAGAACGCAACAAACTTACCATTTCCATAAGCAGGTGGAAAATTGTCCTTTGAGTTCTTGATGTTTGAAGTGAATGAAATTATGTGTATTTATATATTTTTCTTATCACTGGTTGACTTATGAGTAACTAATGTAGACAGATGCTTGACGTTTACAGCACGTGTATGTGATAATCTCTTATGGGCTTAAATATCAAAGGTCTTTGAGTGCTTGTTTTTTTTCAAAGACCTCAATAAACAATTTGTTAGATCTTTCTAGTTTCTCCTAGTACTAATAAAATGAAACATTTTATATTTTCTTCTGGGTGGCACGGTGGTTTAGTGGTTATCACTGTCGCCTCACAGCAAGGTCACTTGCAGTGATGTAAAGTAACTAATTACAAATACTCAAATTACTGTAACTGAATAGTTTTTCTCAGGAATTGTATTTTACTGAGTAGTTTTAAAAATGTGTACTTTAACTTTTTCTTGAGTACATTTTTAGTGCAGTCTCTGTACTTTTACTCCACTACTTTCTTTCAACCTGCAGTAACTACTTTATTTTTCTTGTCAATGGGGATTAGAAAAATCAGTCCTGTGATTCCTGTCCAATCAAATCGCACATACTGTAGAAGGTAAATCGCATCATAATGAACTACCTCATGACGTGTGCACTTTATAATTGCAGCAAAGTTTGAAAGTATTAAAATGGTCCATAAAGATGTTCAAAATCTTAACATGCATTGACCCAGAGACTGTTTAGATGCATGTCCCTGATGAGGAGATGACGGATGTTTACTGTATGATGACCAAAATGGCCTTAAACACCCAACAGGCACAAGACGTCAACATGACGTCTGATTGACGTTGAACCCTCACGTCATGGGGACTTTGCATTTTGTTTGGAAATGAAAATCGGGTTGATGTCAGAACTCAATGCCAATGGGCCAACTCAGGCCAATGTCCAATGTCCAACCTAAAACCAATCATATATCAACGTGATATTACAGCTTGACATTGTGAGAACGTTACCCCTATGACATCTACCAGACGTATGCCTTCTGGGCAATAACTAAATGCACTACAGAATGTTACGTTTACACACACATGCACAAATTACATGTAAACCTACATATCAGCTTTTGACAGCATAATACTCACTACTCATTACTCTTGAGTACTTTTAAAAGGGCTACTTTTTACTCATACTTTGAGTGATATTTACAACAGATACTTTTACTCTACTTGCACTACATTTTTAGTCAAGTAATGGTACTTTTACTTGAGGAAGATTTTTCAGTACTCCTTCCACCACTGCTGGTTTGAGTCCCGGTTGGGCCAGTTGGCATTTCTGTGTGGAGTTCAGCTGTTCTCCCTGTATTTGTGTGGGTTTTCTCCGGGTGCTCTGGCAGTCCAAAAACATGCGCTATAGGTGAATTGAATAAACTAAAATTGGCAGTAGTGTATGAGAGTGTGTATGGGTGTTTCCTAGTACTGGGGTTGCGGCTGGAAGGGCACCCTCTGCCCAAAAAACATATGCTGATATAGTTGGCGGTTCATTCCGCTGTGGCGACCCCTGATAAACAAGGGACTAAGCCAAAGGAAAATTAATGAATGTTTTTTATTAATGTTTCTCAAATGAAAGCTTGTACAGTTTTCACTTGTGGACAGCTTGTAGGGGGAAATACTGAATAATTTCAGTATTTGAGTACTGTATTTTTATTTTTGTAGCAGATTTTACTGTGCTGGTACTGTATTTTATGACGAGCTTTTACAAAATACAAACTAGAAATAAGCCAGGTCATCAAAATCACATGCTTTATTGCATCATATTGAAAAAACACTTATTTCTAGATCTGACTCTGAATCATTGAATGGAAAGAGGAGAAAAAACAACAACTAAATTCTCAGTGTCTTCTCTTAAAAACTGATTCATTTCATTATATGTCCAAATATGACTCACTCTATGAGTGCTTAATGGCAAACACTATGTGTTAATGGTTCCCGGTGCAGGCACACAGTCATTCCATATTTAAAACAACAATTTTCTAAACCTAATTAATCTTGACTAAATATTGACTATAATCTTAACTATACCTCATCATAAACCTCAAGTTGTATTTTTCATATCTGACCATAAAATCATATTTGATTTGCTCCAAATTTCTCACAGTGACGGCAAAAAAATGTAGCACTTGAAAAGAGATATGTAGCTTTTAGCGATAGTTCTACTAGGAAGACTTAATGTCATGTCACTCATCACAATCAGTTCCAACCAATAGCCACGAGACACAAGGAATATATAAGCTGTCCAATTATTTCATTCATTCGGTAGCAGGTACTGATGCAGACGTTCACCCACCATCCTCCCCACCACCACCAGGTTGGCCCTGTCCAGGGGGGAAGGCTCCGGCCCTGCCTTCGTCCTCTGCAGCCATAGCTGGATCTAAAAGCTTCCAAACCAAGCTACGGACGGGGCCTCCACCAAAGAAATCCTATGTTTTGTTATATAATACTATTGTCTAATAATACACATCGATAAATGTAATTCAATATCATAATTATCTCCCTGGCCTTTCTGGTAGAACTGCTAAGATGCCAGATCGAAGTACAATTGACTTCAGGTGTTTTTAAAGTTGAAATCATGTAACCAGAAGACCAGAATCATCTATGAAGGGTGATTCAGAAAGCAGTTTAACTTGTGATCTTCTAAAAAGCAAGTAGGCTACACAAGGGTTTGGTACTGTTTGATTTGTGATTGGATGTTAAATGTAAATGAGTTATGAAAAAAATATTCTGCTTAGAACTAAATTGAAGATAAGATAAGAGGTAAATCTTTAGATTTAATGAGGTTAAAGTCAAATCAAATCAAATCACTTTTATTGTCACATCATCAGCAGCATGTGTGCTATGATGAGTGAAAAGCTTAGGTGCTGGCTCCAGACAGTGCAAAATACAGACAGTGTAAATACAACGACAGTGCAAAATACAGACAGTGCAAATACAACGACAGTGCAAAATACAGACAGTGTAAATACAACGACAGTGCAAAATACAGACAGTGTAATACAACGACAGTGCAAAATACAGACAGTGTAAATACAACGACAGTGCAAAATACAGACAGTGCAAAATACAGACAGTGCAAAAAATACAGACAGTGCAAAATACAGACAGTGCAAAATACAGACAGTGCAAAATACAGACAGTGCAAATACAACGACAGTGCAAAATACAGACAGTGCAAAATACAACGACAGTGCAAAAAATACAGACAGTGCAGGATACAGACAGTGCAAAATACAGACAGTGCAAAATACAGACAGTGCAGTATACAACAACATACTCACAAAAAACAAGACAATGTAAAATTGGCAATGTTGACAGCGATACGTAGGCAGTATTGTTTTAAGTATGGATTTGTTAAAGTGCAGTGCATGCTACATCTTGATGGTGTGCAGTGCGGGGTATGGAAGAGTTTGTGTGGGGTGTGTTAAGTGTTCATCAGCCTGATAGTCTGAGGGAAGAAACTTTCCTTCAGTCGGCTGGTGCGTGACCGGATGCTGCGGAACCGTCTGCCTGAGGGTAGCAGAGAGAAAAGTCTATGGCTTGGGTGGCTGGAGTCACTGATGATTCTCTTGGCTTTCCTCATGCACCTCCTGGTATAGATGTCCTGGAGGGAGGGAAGCTCACCTCCTACTACACGTCCAGCAGTACGCACGATCCTATGTAGACCTTTGCGATTGCTGCTGGTGCTGCTTCCGTACCAGGTGGTGATGCAGCCAGTGAGGATGCTCTCCACAGTGCAGGTGTAGAACGAGCGTAGGATGTGGGGGCTCATTCCAAACCTCCTGAGACGCCTGAGGAAGAAGAGACGTTGTTGTGCCTTCCTCAGCACTGCGTCTGTGTGGGCAGTCCATGTCAGATCCTCAGCGATGTGTACTCCAAGAAACTTGAAAGTGCTGACTCTCTCCACTGGTGTCCCGTTGATGGTGATGGGAGTGTGTTCTCTCTTCTCTCTCCTGAAATCCACCACCAGCTCCTTGGTTTTGCTGATGTTGAGTGAGAGGTGGTTTTCCTGACACCACTGCGTCAGAGCGTGCACCTCCTCTCTGTAGGCCGTCTCATCATTATCGGTGATTAGGCCCACCACCGTTGTGTCATCAGCAAATTTAACGATGACATTGGAGCTGTGTTTGGATGTACAGTCATGTGTGTACAGGGAGTACAGGAGTGGGCTGAGAACACAGCCCTGTGGAGCACCAGTGTTGAGGATCAGTGTGGATGAGGTGATGTTGTTCATTCTGACCACCTGGCGTCTGCTTGACAGGAAGTCCAGGATCCAGTTGCACAGAGAGCTGTGTAGGCCCAGAGCCTGGAGCTTCACCACCAGCTTGGCAGGCACTATGGTGTTGAATGCTGAGCTGTAGTCCACAAACAGCATTCTCACATATGTGTTTTTGTTTTCCAGGTGAGACAGAGCAGTGTGCAAGGTGAAAGCAATAGCATCATCGGTGGAGCGGTTGTTTCTGTATGCAAATTGCAGAGGGTCAGTGTTAGCGGGCAGTACAGAGCAGATGTGGTTTTTAATCAGCTTCTCAAAGCACTTGCTGAAGATGGGTGTCAGTGCAACCAGACGCCAGTCATTCAAGCATGTGGTTTTAGCTGATTTCGGTATTGGCACGATAGTAGCTGTCTTAAAGCATGTGGGAACCACAGACCGAGAGAGCGAGAGGTTAAAGATGTCCGTGAAAACCCCCGCTAGCTGGTGTGCGCATGCTTTAAGTACACGTCCAGGGATGCCATCTGGGCCCGTAGCTTTTCGGATGTTCACGCGACGGAAAGATCTCGTTACATCCGCTACAGAAACAGAGAGTGTGCTGGCGGTTTCTGTGTCGGCCGCGGGAGCGCGCTGTGTGTGTGCGCTGTCCTGGGCTTCAGAGCGGGCGCGCTGTGTATGTGCGCTGTCCTGGGCTTCAGAGCGGGCGCGCTGTGTATGTGCGCTGTCCTGGGCTTCAGAGCGGGCGCGCTGTGTATGTGCGCTGTCCTGGGCTTCAAAGCGGGCGTAGAACGAGTTGAGCTCGTCCGGGAGAGACGCAGCAATGTTCACAGTGGCGGATTTGTTACTTTTAAAGTCCGTGATGTAATTAAGTCCCTGCCACATGCTCCTTGCGTTATTGGTGTTAAATTGACCCTCTACCTTGTCTTTGTATTGACGTTTTGCTGCTTTGATCGTTTTCCTGAGGCTGTAGTTTGCTTGTTTTAGTTCCTCAGCATTTCTGGATTTATAGGCGGAAGTTCGCACTGATAGGGCTGTTCGAACTTCGCGATTGATCCATGGTTTTTGGTTAGGGTAGATACGGACAGTTTTTGTTGGGACTACGTCTTCTATGCACTTTCTGATGAAGCACGTAACTGTGTCTGAGTACACTTCGATGTCGTCATCAGAAGCTGCCCGGAACATCTCCCAGTCAACGTCATCAAAACAGTCTTGAAGTATGGAATCCGATTGGTCTGACCAGCTCTGAAACGTCCTGAGGGTGGGTGGTTCCCGTTTCAGTTTCTGCCTGTAAGCAGGCAAGAGCAGAACAGAAGAGTGATCTGATTTGCCAAATGGTGGGCGGGGGAGGGATTTGTAAGCATCCCGGAACGGAGAGTAGCAGTGGTCCAAAATACGATCCCCACGCGTGTTTGTGGTGATATGTTGAAAGCATTTTGGAGCGATTTTCCTGAGATTGGCGTTGTTAAAGTCCCCTGTAACAATAAACGCTGCCTCCGGGTGTGCAGTTTCCTGCTCGTTTATGCTCCTATACAGTTCCCTGAGCGCCTGCTCTGTGTTGGCTTGAGGATGAATGTAGACAACCGTAATTATCACCGATGTGAATTCCCTTGGTAGCCAGTATGGTCGACACCGAAGCATAAGGTATTCCAGATTAGGAGAACAAAATGATCTAACTGAGTGTATGTTTCTCTCATCACACCATAAGTTGTTAATAAAGAAACAAACACCTCCTCCTTTGCTTTTCCCTGTGAGTTCCTTCGTTCTATCCGCGCGGTGCAAGGAGAACCCCGAAAGTTCAGCAGCTGTGTCTGGTACCTCCGCAGATAGCCAGGTTTCTGTAAGACAGATAATGCAGCAGTTTCTTGTTTCCCGTTGGAAGGAAATGCGCGCCCGTAGCTCGCAAAGTTTGTTGTCCAGTGACTGAACGTTAGCCAGCAGAATGGTGGGGAGCGGAGGTCGAAGTCCACGGCGTCGTAGTCTGACCAGAACGCCGGCTCTTTTCCCTCTTTTTCGGCTTCGTTTGCGGCGCCGTGTCGGTTGTGTGGTCCAGACAAAGGGCTCTGTTGTTGTGTTTGTAAACAGAGCGTTGTTGAGGAACTCAAAGTCCAGTCTTCGGTGTGCGACGAGGGAGCCAATTTCCCGAAGTGTGTGTTTGTCGTAGGCAATAAGAGTGTGTACATCCAGCACGAAAAACAACAAAAATACAAGTAAAACATACAAAACGCAACGAAGTTTGCTGGGAGCTCGCAACACGGCAGCCATGCTCGGCGCCATCTGTGAGAGAAACTGAGAAATTATGTGAATTACAATGTCTTTAAACATCTCAATGCTGTTATTGTAAAAGACTAAAATGTTGAGAGTTGAGAGATGTCAGGAAGCGATTTCACGAATTTCTGGGGGGGGGGGGGGGGGGGGGGGGGGGGGGGATTGGGGGATTTGCAAAAAAAAAAAAATAATATATATATATATATATATATATATATATATATATATATATATATATATATATATATATATATATATATATATATACAGTATATACAGTTAGAATAAAGGAACTAAGCGGAAAAATGAATGAGTGAATATCTATATCTATATATAAAATATTATTGGACATACTGTGAAAATTTCCTTTCTCTGTTAAACATCATTTGGGAAATATTTAAAAAAAGAGAAAAAAATTCAAAGAAGCTTATAATTCTGACTTCAACTGTAAGTATTTAAAGGCTTACTCATTTCTAATAACTGATTTATTTTATCTTTGTCATGATGACAGTAAATAATATTTGACTAGATATTTTCAAGACACTTCTATACAGCTTAAAGTGACATTTAAAGGCTTAACTAGGTTAATTAGGTTAACTAGGCAGGTTAGGGTAATTAGGCAAGTCATTTGGATTTGGGGATACTTTTGTTAACACTATGGCTATGTTTTATAAAGGAATCAATAGTTCAGTAATCGTTAATTGTAATACTTCTAATAGATTTAATATTGTGTGTGGTATTAGGCAGGGCTGCCCAATCTCTCCCTTTTTCTTTTTATTAGTTACAGAGTTGTTATCCTTAAGCATTGTACAGAATCAAGATTTGAAGGGAATTTCTGTTTTTGGGAGGAAGATTAAGATTTCACAATTGGCAGATGACACCACTTTGTTTCTAAAAGATGACTCGAACGTATCAAAGGCTTTAAACTTAATTTCTGACTTCTCATGTGCTTCTGGTCTAAAGCTAAATATCTCCAAATGTGAGATAATGCCTGTTCATAATTTGAATTATGAATGTATAGAAGATATCCCTGTTAAATCCACAATTAAATATTTAGGTATTTATATTACTAAAAATTTTTTAGTGAGACAGTACTTAATTTTTTTTGTCTAGGATCAGCAAAACTAAAAATATTCTTAATTCCTGGCTACAACGGGACCTATCATTATATGGAAGAGTTTTATTGTCCAAGGCAGAGGGTCTTTCTCATTTTGTATATCCGACTTTATCTTTATTTCTTGAGAACAAAGTGGCCAAAGAAATTAATACTATATTTTTAAAATTTATCTGGAAGAACAAACATGAAATTCTTGAAAATTCATGAAAAAATGAAATTCTTTTTAATAGTAAAGCAGAGGGGGGTGTAATTTTCTTAGATTGTTCTGACACCATAAACATTTTTAAAATTAATTGGATTAAGAGATGCCTAACCAATCCAACGTCTATTTGTTTTTTTTTATTCCCAATCTTTTTTTGACAAAATTGGTAGTCTTTTGTTCCTTCTTAAATGTAATTATCTTCCCTCTAAGCTACCTTTAGCTTTGTCTAAATTCCACCAGCAATGTCTGCTTGGTTGGAAGCTTGGTTACGTTCACAATTTTTCTCCCCACCGATTTTTCTTATGGAATAACCGGGATATTACAATCAGAAACAAATCATTATTTTTTCAAAGGTGGTTTCAAAATAATATTAGTTGTATCCTTTGCTTGTTTGATGATGAAGGAAATATTCTTTCGTATGAACAATTTATAACCTACCACTGTTTCCCAACTCCTCCTAACAAATTTAATAAGTGGTTAAAGCAATATCACCCGGTTTAGTTCATCTAGTTAAAAATCACTGTAGATTTAACCCAAGGAGCTCAGTGAATATTCATTTTCCTTTGCTTTTAGTAGGTGTTAGTCTGTTAGATAAGAAATGCAACAATAGGTTTGTGCATCAAATTTTTCAATTTAAAAGGAAATTTCTTCTAGAGGAAAGTTTTACTGAAGGTCCTTGGTTGAGGATATAGACTGGAATAGAACCTGGCTTTTACCTGGGAAATATTGCCCTTCCAACAAGGCAAAAGAAATACATTTTAAAATTTTACATAAAATCTACCCTGTTAATTATAGTATTTCCAAATTTTTAGACATCGACAGCTCGTGTTCCTTCTGCAAACAAGCAGAGGAGACACTAGTACATATGTTTTTTGATTGTCCAATATCCAAGCAATTTTGGTCACTCCTAAGCTCTCAGATATTTGCTTGTGCTAATGCTGTGAATTGCTTTAGTCTAAAAGACATTATTTTTTATTATAATGACCCAAAAGCTAAATCCCTGGAACACGTTATAAATTTTTTTTATCTTATATGGCAAATTTCATTCACAAACAGAAATTCGCATATAATTACCCATCATTTGCTCATTTTAGGATAGAATTTAACTCCCTCCTAAAATCACTTCATCTTATTAAGAATAAAAAAAATCTAAAATTCCTGCAATATTATGCTCGATTTTAGTTGTTTCGTTGTGGTTATTTGTTTAAGTGTCATTGTAATTTCATTCATTTGTTTAATTTAGTATATTTAGTATTATTAATTTATTTTTATTGATACTATAATTCTTTTATTTATTTATTTTCTCCCTTTCTGTTTAATGGTATTATTTGTATTTGTATGTGATTTTTATTTTTCTCTTATAATTATGTATATTATTGACCTATTTTAAGTTTTGTCTCTGATCCCTGGACTTTATGATGTTCTTGTATTGTCAGTTCAAGCAATAAAAAAAATAAATTAATTAAAAAAAGAAACAGCCACTGCACTGTTACGTTTACTTCCGGAACCCGTGAGTCGCGCTGGCCAATAAAATTCCTCTTTATTCTCAGGTCAGGAAATCCGACGTTTCTAGGACAACGAGTCGCAAACAACTGAGCGCCGTGTACTACACTTTATCTGGTTAGAAACGAACATTTATATCTTACAGAGCAGAACAAAAACTTCCCGCACACCTTTAGGAATGGTAAGTGTGACAGATATATATTAAGTTAACCGACAGTCTGTTTAAATAAAACAGTCAAATGTAATCGTAGTGTAAAGATGCCACAAATCTATGCGCAAATAAAAGATGATATGTAAGACTGTTTTATCATAGTCAGCGTGGATTTGTTAGAGAGGTTAAAATTGATCGTCTCTTTGCAGTCTTTCACAAGTCAACGGCGCAACATCTCTCACAACCACCATCAGAAGATGATCCTGGAGCACCGCAAACAGGAGGAAATGCGTGAAGATCACTCCAAACGCGTCGCTAAAGAGAGGCAGCTTGAAGCCAACCTTAGCTGCGAAGACAGAATCGAGAGAAAGCGTCTCCTGCGCAAGCTGCAAGATGAAGAGTATGGCAAACAAATCGAGGAATCACTTTTCAGGGTTGGTTTCATTACATATGCTAAAAAGATGCTCATTTGTTTAATTGTAAGGATTCCTATTGGAGTCCCATTAGCTGTACCCTATGGTACTTCCTGAGTCATATAAATACATATTTAAAAACATATTAAACCAACAAGAACATGGTTGAATCAATAAGCATGCGTTTAAGAACACGTAGACAATTAGGCATGCTCAGATCAGGATTTTTGAAGCCGCTACCATGTGCTGATTCCTTGTAATGGTGATCTGCTGATACCAAGTACAGATTCTCATGCATTAAGCTTCATAATGCATAAAGCACATTTTCAGTCCAAGTATGATACTTAAGCTTACGATAGATAAGATTCTTAACCATTTTGTCTGGACATGTTATGGTCCGAAGCAACTTTACAGATCAAAATAGATAAAACAGATTTGAAAAATCACTAATAAAGCAATTTAGAAACATTGCAAATCATGGAAGAATTCATCTTGTCTCAATGAAGTTTGGAGCACATTTGATGCATAAGGAGTTAAAATGCACACCTATAAATCCATTACTTCTTTACTAAAAGAAAATAGGTCCATAAACTACTGCTTATTACAATACATATTTTTACAATAAGTTATATTACTAAATATTCAAGTAAAAAATATTTTTTTTGTTTTTTAAATTCCCTATTACTTCCAACCAGGATTTAATGAACTTGCAATATTGTTGAAAACACAGATCATTCAGTTCTGATATGTAAAAAGATTTCAGTTCTTATATGTCCTCTGCTTGTAAACTCATAAACATGGTTCATGAGATCGGCCATATTAGCAAGTACCGATTGCGTCATGAAACGTGATTATCGTCCATACCAATCTCTGGCCGATCGATCAGAGTATTCCTAATTACCATGCCAGTTAAGACGTTATAATGTTCCATTTATATAGCACTTTTTCATAAAGCACTTTACACACATTTTTGGAGGGTGAATCTCTTCAACCAGTGTTTAGCATCTACTTTTTGAATGTGATTGTCATCATAGTGTGCCAGAACATCCACCACACACCAGCTTGGTGGAGAAGAGACAAAGTACATAATATAGGGATGAATAGATGGCCATGATCATGGGCAGAGGCCAGTGGGCAAAAGTTATTTTACTGATTTTACTTTTACTTCAAATTATAATTACATGTGATAATAATAAATTGTAACTGACTGTTTCCCCCTGCAAAATGTATGTTTTAGGCAGAAGAGGACAAATTGTTCAGAGAGAGGCAGCTTGAACAGGAGGAGAGGATGGCCAAGGAGTTGGCAAGAATTAATAATGAGAAACTCCGAGATGAGAAGATGAGGCAGTATATTAAAGAGAACAGGTATCATCATGAAATCAAAATTTGAACTTTCATTTTCTTATCTCAATTTGCTGTTCTATAGGTAAGCAATTAATCATTGTCTAGGCCTATTCATCCAAATCTGAAAAATAAAAATGCTTTTTGCTTTTGGATGACATGTTCTCTGATGTCAGTTTGATGAAATGGGCAGTGCACTAAAACAAAACATTTCCCTATTAGATATTCTGTTTCACTTATACATTTTATGTGGACTGTTCTGTATAATGTTTATCATTTACTACATTTGTTGTTTCATTTGCAGTGTTGAGCTTCGAGAACTGGAGTTAAAGCTAAAGTCTGCTTACCTGAACAGAGAGCGGGCAGCGCAGATGGCAGAAAAAGAAGCGATGCGATATGAGACATTGGTGAGTGTGAACTCCAAATGTCTTGCCTTTGGGCATATTTTGTTGTGATGTTAATTGTGAATCAAGTGTATAAGTGCCTGATCACTTTTTCAGCAGTTCTTGTTCTTGAAGAATTTTTCTCATAGGATTTTTTAAAAGTAAGAAAAAATTTGCAATATTTATTTAGGATAGCCGTCTCAAAGTAAATGGCATGGGTTCAGTGCAGTCATAAGGAACCCCGATCATTCTCAGCTCAAACATTTTTTACTGTTTTAGTTTACCACCACTAATGTAAATGAAGTTTCTTTTGTTGTCACAGCTGTGCTCTGTATGTTAATGCAGTTCTATTGTCTGAGATGGTTCTCAGATTCCTGTTCCCATCCTAAATTTGGTCACAACTTACTCATGATGTGATCATCCCAAAAAGCACAGAGACAACAAAACCATTGACTTTTAATCTTCTATAATAATTTAGCCATTTTAGGAAATGAGCATCAACATACTTTATTGTAGAGTGGAATTTGTGTCGGGACAGACAATAGTTTCTTACAAAGTGTTTGTGAAGGCATTATAAGCCTTGAATCAAAGCAGCCAGATATAGGTTGAATTACAAAAAAATTATTAAATTAAATTAATTGTTTGATTTAAAATGGAAAAATTTATTAAAATCAGACAAAAGACACAAGGTAAAACCTGAAGAAGCAACAATACAAAGGGTGCTTTAAAAAATAAAATGTATGAAAATCAGACAAAAGAGAAAAGAAATTTTATATAAACAGTGGTGACTGTCTAATAGGGGGCGCCCCCACCATATTATCTAGAGAAGAATGCTGTTAAACTTTTACAAATATGTTAATTTTATATTGAAAAAATTATTAGAATATTATTAGAATCTATTGTTAATTATAAAAAAAACATTTCAATTGGTTTTAATTGATGGGTTAACTACATATGGCATAAGGGGAATTTATTTGTTTACAATTGTACATTGTTCATCATAAAAATACTAGTGATGACAACAATATTTTGGATAGTTTAAAACTAGGCCTACTGTTAACACGGATACATATTGTAATTGATGTATTACAGTGAATATCATTCACTGATAAGTGGTTTAGTATAGGGTGATTAAAAAAGAATACCACAACTTTGAAAAGAAGAACATGATGGAACATTGGGTAATTAATCAATGTGAAGAGTACATAAAGTTTTTTTCAGTAGAAAACAAGTTCATAGATGTTCAATATGACCCCCTCCAGACACTCAAGTGACTTCAACCCGATACTCGAACTCGTTACACACTCTCTGTAGCATCTCAGGCATAACAGTTTGGATAGCTGCAGTTATTCCTTCTTTTAGTTCCTCAATGTTAGCTGGTAGAGGTGGTTGAAACACCATATCTTTAACGTACCCCCATAGAGAAAAATCACAGGGGGTGAGGTCAGGACTTCTTGGAGGCCAGTGATGAAGTGCTCTGTCACAAGCTGCCTGGTGGCCAATCCATTGCTTTGGGGACCTTCAAAAAGGCAACCAAATGAAACGTCAGAGCTTCCTTAAATAGACGACAGAAAGAGCCTAGCTCTCCTTTTGTTCTTTGCAGAGTTCTTGATTTTCAGAGTTGTGGTATTCTTTTTGAATTAACCTGTACTTTATTGCATGTTTTAAGAGTTGTTTTTTCTGGTCTAATTTTCAGTTTAACTGTGCCCCCACAAAAGTTTTTAGCACCAGCAGGCCACTGTGTATAAAGCACTGAAAATGACAAAAAATGTAGATGTTACTTGTGGAACCCATATATTGCCCTCTATTTACATATTAGAGAGAAGAGGCTATGATTGCACGTACAATGCGGGATGAGCATGAGCTTGCAGAGATGGAGAAGGAGAAGCTGGAGCAGAAGAAGTATGAAGAGGTGGTGCGATACCAGCAAGAACTTGAGCGGCAGCTTGAGGAGAAAGAGCGCAAGAGGCAGGAAGCCTATGAGGAGTTTCTTAAAGAGAAACACATGGTGGATGAAATCGTGCGGAAGATCTATATGGAGGATCAGATGTGAGTGTGCTCTTTTTTTTTTTTTAAAAAAAGATATATATTTTTTTATTCTAAGACCTATTGCCCCAGTTTCACAAACAAGGCTTAGATTAAGCCAGGACTATAGGCCTTAGATAAATTAGGCTATTTAAGCCACATTTATAAAATAGCCTTAGAAAAATATATTACTGGTGTGCACCTGGAGACAAAAAAATGACACTGACGTATTTTAAGACATCTCACTGCAAGTTATTTTGAGTTGAGACAGCTCAAATACGCAATTTAATCTTGACCAGGCTTAAACCTTGTTTGTGAAACCGGGGGATTGTGTTTTAGATGTTTTAGTAAGATGCTTCTGGATAGGTTAATAACTGACAAGCTTAATTTAAAGGGAACTTCAGTTACAACTTGATAAGGTGACGGCCACTCAGAGGTACATTGAAGATTTTAAAAAGCAACAAGCAGAGTGGAGACGTATGGAGAGAGAGAAGGTGGAAGCAGAGAACAGACGCATCATTGAGTTTGCCCAGTACCAACAGAGAAAGGAGGAGGACAGAATGGCCAAAGTTAGAGAGCAAGAGCAGGCAAAGGAGACCCTGCACAAAATGGTACATGACAGCTCAAACTATGTTCCATCAAACACAGGAAAGCAGGCAAGATTTGAGTATTAACATGGTCCTTCTTTTTTAGCTTTCTGAGCAGATTGAGTTGGAAAAACAACAGCGTGAGAAGATGGAGCGTGCACGTGAGGAACTTTGCTTGGAAGAGCAGGCTGAAGCTGCAAGACGACAAGAAATTGTAAGAATTCTCTTTTTACATTTTCCAAAGACACTCACTCTTGTGATTTTTTTTTTTTGTCTATAAATTGTTTTAGTCATGTTTCAAATAACCAACAAAATATGAGATATAGGATATGACCCTAATTCTGCACTGTGACCCTAATAATGAATAACAACTTTTTTTAAATGTCTATCTATCTATCTATCTATCTATCTATCTATCTATCTATCTATCTATCTATCTATCTATCTATCTATCTATCTATCTATCTATCTATCTATCTATCTATCTATCTATCTATCTATCTATCTATCTATCTATCTATCTATCTATCTATCTATCTATAATACATTCAAATGCTTATTTTATTGATTGATTGGATAACTGACTGATAACAATTTGTAATTGTTTGAAATAATAATTATAATAATAATAATATTTAATAATAATTAGCATTATTTTTCATTATTAATGCAAGTAGCTTTTCCACATTGAAAATGGCTAAAAGAAAACACAGATGATGATACATGCATTTAACTTTAATATTGAGGGCATTTACGCTGTCACTAATTATGTATTGAAGAGTACAGAGCTTTCTGACTCCTATAAAATAAACATTGAAAGTTCCACATCTTAATGTGCACTTACCACCTGTTTACCATCATGCCGCTCACAGGAAGAGATGGAGAAGAGGATCCGGCAGCGTCTGGAGCTACAGCAAACACAGCAAGAAATGATGGCCTTCAAGAAGATGCGCTTACAAGAGGAAAAAGAGGAAGAGGAGGCCTTCAGACACATGATGATGGCCAAATTTGCAGAGGATGATCGCATTGAGCAGATGAACGCTCAGAAGCGTCGTATGAAACAGCTAGAACACAAACGGGCTGTGGAGCAGCTTCTGGAAGAGAGGAGACAACAGTATCTGGCCGAACAAGTAAGATTCAAACGCCAAAAATCTGTAAACATGCAAATAAAGTCATTAGTTCCTTCTGATTCAGTCCATATAAAAAAAGTTCATAGTACAGACAACATGTACTGAATGAATCTAAATATTCAACAGGAGAGAGAGGAACAGGAGAGAGCAATTGAGCTGGAGAGAGAAGCTCAGCGCAGAAAGATCATTGAAGAGGAGAGACAGAAGCTTCTGAAACAGCATGCAACAAAACTGCTGGGATACCTACCAAAGGTGAGAATACTCGAGATAGATTTTTGCAAATGAGCACTGCTTTAAAGGGATAGTTCTTCTAACAATGAAAGTCATCATTTACTCACTCTGGTAAAGTTTTCATCCCGTATGTCCTTCTTTCTTTTTCAGACAACACAAGTAAATTTTTGGAAAAACACAAATTTAACTGTGTTGGATGGTGGGGTTAGCGGGGCACAAACAAACATGGGGTTAGCTGTAACACATGATTTAAACATTTCCACACATGCTAGCATAAATATGTTGTAACTCGAAATATAGAACTTTTATCTCAACATAGAAAAAGTACATTTCTGGCTAGCGTGAATTTTAATCTCCATTCTAATCCTGTTGAAAATGGTAGGTAGGTTTTGTAGCATGACTGGCTGCTGGTTTAAGCTGGTTCTTAGCTGGTCCTGTGCAACTAGCTCCTGCTCAGGACAGCACATGACCTGTTCATTAGTCATGACTAAGGCGAGACAGAATTGTGCTATTTCTGCTCATAATTTTGTAAAAAAAATCTGTGGATTTATGCGGAATGATTTTGGGAGTATTATAACTAAAACCTTAATATATGAAATATATGAAAATATATGCAAATTCATTTAGATCCACTTATTTTGAAAATAAAGCAAGTCTCTTATATAATATATCTACTAAAAGACAGAAAATATTACTTTACAAACTGTATTGTAAACAAATCAAATGAACATTTTAATATTAGACAATAATATTACTGAAATTATTTTAAAAAACTTAATAAATATAAATTTACACAAATAAATAGACTCAATGATGGGCTAAAAATTGAAGGAAATCTGTGGATTTCCATGTGAGCCTAGTCATGACCAGTTTAAATTAGCTTAAACCAGCAGCCACGTTTCAAAACCTAACCAGCATATGCTGTTTGTTTTTCAACAGGGATGTGTTTATATAAAATGAGGTAAATGTGAGGTAAGTTTTTAATTCCAGTAGTGAAGATGGTAAATACTGAAACAGTTATATGTAACAAATCTTAGACTCTGAACCTCATGTGGATTCACACAAATATTAAAACTCAGACGTTATGTTGTGCCCAGTGGTGTAGTCGGGGCTATACGCACGTATACTCAGTATGCTTACTTTTTGTCATGAGCTGTTTGGGCATTACCACTTCTGAGGATAAATAATTGCGTATACCCTCGGTATACTCACTTGTTTTTCTGATTAATCTTCCCTAATTTATGTGTATTCATGTCCTCTTTAACTGTATACCAAAGGTTTGTTTTTACTCGCATCTTAATTTGGTGCATTTTTGTTGCAATTGGTGCATTTTTGTTTAACTTGCGCTATTCCCCGCCCCTGATGACCGCAGCAGCTGTGAGAAAATTTCATGAGAGTTTTTCGAAGACCACAACAAGTCAGCTGAATGATGTCCCGCTGAAACGTTCAGATAAATTGATGAAATAGCATGGGCGTCGCTTTAGCCCTCCTATATTTCTATTCAGCCCCCTTAAAGGTTTTAGCTCATGAACTGTACACCACTAAATGATCGCCTCAGTCCCTTTAATTTTGATATAAAAACAGTGGCAGACTTCCGCCGCTCCGTTTTCAGCAAACCACATCTGTTCAGGGCGAGAGAAATCCTAAAATCGCCCCTGTAAAACAGTATTTCACATGTCTTAATCATGCCTACCGCTACAGGGAACGACACTATATAAAACACTAAAAACGATGAGGCAAAGACTACTCATAAATCGCGTAACAATATGTGATTTAAAAGGGTAACTACTAGTATATAATAGCGACAACAGGTTACCTTAAGGCTTAAAGGAACCTATTAAATGTAAAGTGATAAGCCAGTAAAGGAAGTAAGTTAAAAAGCTGTCTTTCCATGTCAACTAAATTGTTGTAACAATCATGATTGACTCTTTTTTTTTTTTATATTAAAATGATTAAATAAGCTACATACTGTATAAATACAGCCAATATCCGAGTCTGCTGAGGCGAGCACTATTAGCTAAACATAAATCATTAAATAGGATTAGACTATCAGCATCTCCCTTTAAAATGAACAAATTTGTTTGAATTTTTTTGTCATCCTTTACTCAACCTTTACTTGTTCCAAACGGGTTTGTCTTTTTTTCCTTCTGTTGAACACAAAAAAAGATATTTTGAAGAAAGCTGGAAACCTGTAACCATTGACTTACATTGACATAGTATTTGTTTTTCCTTTTGTGGACGTTAATGGTTACAGGCAACTGATGTAAAAAAAAAAAAAAAAAAAAAATATATATATATAAATAAATAAATAAATATATATATATATATATATATATATATATATACATACACAGAGAGAGAGAGAGAGAGCTAATGAATCAAAGAAGCATTGACATTTGTCATTTCTTTGCCTACTTTCATTTAAAATTTGAGTCGGGTGTAATAGTACACCACCTTTTTTTAGGACTACACCACTGGTTGTGCCCTGTTTTCCCCTATATAATGGGGTTTAGTGAAAAACAACCCAAAATTGAATGTGTCATTTATTGAAAAACCTGACAGTGACCAATGTTTTTATAAATGTTCATACTGAAATGACACTTTACTCACTTATTTGGGACAAACAAACATTTTTTGTCATCTCTGAGGTAAATATATCTCTTGTGTTTATCACAAAAAACAAGTGTTCATGCTAATCTGTCAAGTGTAAGTCTGACTGTCATCTGACCACAAGAATTTTTGTCTGGAGATACTGTCTCAGGTATAATTCAATGAAGAAAATACACAGATACTGTTTGTGATTTTTAGGCACATTTCATATAATCCTAGAACAGCGGGATTATACAACATCTCCTACATGGGATTAATTTGAGATTCAATAGTATCTTTTTTAAGTTAGAAATTCTTCTTTCATGTTCAGAAAAAAAGATATCAGCATTAAAACAGTACAAGGGTGTAAAGGAAGATTTAATTAGTACTTTTGGGTGAACTATCCCTTTTATGATATATTATCTATATATATATATATATATATATATATATATATATATATATATATATATATATATATATATATATATATATATATATATATATATATATATATATATATATACACTGTATATATAAATAATGTATTATAATGTTATATAATATATATATATATTTTATTCTTTAGGGTATTTTCAAAGAAGATGATCTGGAGCACTTTGATGAGGATTTTAAAAACAATTTCAAGCAACGGCAGGCAGATATATTCTCAGATGAGGGCTGGGGAGATGATTCGCAGTAGGGTAATTCCACCATGATGGTAATTCATGAACACTACATGGCATTCATTTTCATTCTAATCTGTCTGTACTGGACTGGTATAGATTACTGCTGGGTGCATCTTCCATTTTCACAAAAGATTGGAACAAATGTCATGCATTATACAAAACGCTTTCTTTAATAAATTTACATCGTATGTTCAAGTTCATTGTATTGTGTAAATGTCAAACTTATTTAAGCTAGTGATTGTGGTTGATAATGAAATATTGGTCTCAAAAACATACTACCTGTTAAACATGAACATTTGGATTATCTAAGGTGAATCTGTCACATTCTGGGTAATACAGTGTTCATTATAGAAAGCACATAAGCCGTTCCTTTCCTCTGCGTGATTTCATTGCTTCCTAAGAAAGAACTGGACATGGTTAATGGTTGGCAGGCAGTAAATCATACAAGCAAGAATTTAATCAAATGTGACTGCTCATGTACAGTCAAGTCTGTCAGTGTCTCAACGGCTGTCAGTCAGTCTGTTCACTTAGTCCATTACATTGGTCTGCCTGCTGTCATGGCCATAATATTCTTCCACCTGCTAGAAGTGTTGACTTGTCAATAGCACATCATACTAAAAAATATGTCATGCCCCTCTTAGAATTGATCTTATAAAGTTTCTTTTTAAATATTGTTCTAAAATTAAAGAGCCATATAATGAATTTCCTTGGAAGTGTCAATAAACCTATTCAGCTTTCCGATTCAACTTTTGCTCTGCGTCACCATCAGCATTCAAGCAAATTCATGTTCAATGTTAAAGTCAGCGTGAACCAGAAGTTGCTGTGACTTTTATTTAAGTATGTTGATGAGCTTCCAACTAAACTGGAATATTGAGTAGAGGGTGGGGCTTTCTTTTTGCACATCTTTCCCTCATGGCACACTTACAGTAAGAGCTTAAAGAATATTGTGGCTGAAACCATCAAACAGTTATCATTAGAGAAGGACTGCCACTCCAAACGTCGAAGCAAATGGTCAGACTTTGATTTAAGATTACTGAAACAAACATTTTTTTCAGTGGATTAACTTGCACAAATGAATTGTTCACCTAAAAAATAACAATGTGCGCTGGAATAAACATTGTCATTGTCAGTTTATTTCATATGGATTTTAAGCCTGTTTAAATCAGTTTTATTAGATCACCACATATTCTTCTTATGTGCTATGCTGATAATAAAAGCTTTTGTCCTCTGCAGATAACTCATCCCAGTGTCTTAATTATATTCTAGAAATGACCTCAAGAGTAGTCGTAGAGGTTTAATGTTAAAAAGCAATTAATCATGTTAATTCCGTGTTTACTGCCAGTACCAAGCTAACACTTAACTACAGTAATGAATTATTAAGACACTATATTATACACTACAGTATATTACTATGTAATAAGACGCTATACAATTTGACTGAAAATGATCATAGAAAAGCAGTTTTGTTGATATTGTTGCAGTGCCAGATGATGTTGTCAGATGGTTCATTTAGAATTATCATTCAGTAAAATTATTATTTTCTCTCCTTTATATAAGTAGCATTATACTTTGTCTAATTTGTGTTTTTTAACTAATATTTTATTTATCAAACACACATTAAATTGATAAAAAAAAATTAGTGTGATTTAAACATTTATAATGATTTACCAAAGATTTCATTTACAATAAAGGCTGTTATATCATACTTTTTATTCTGTGGAGAATCTTAAGTGAGAATGTATCACATCTAAAACAAAATTATGTAACGGATAAAAACATTTTTATGTGTGTGTGTTTATACTATCATATGGAGGATATGTCCCCCTCACTTTTAGAGACAGACCATTTAGACTTATTAAGATTAATAATTATATAAACGTAAACTTTTAGGTCTCATACAGTTGTCACACACACACACACACACACTTTTAAAATGTCTGGTACGTCCCTGGAAAAAATTTGTACAACTTTAAAATATTCTCAGCTTTTTCAGATTTATAGTTTATAGTTATGGGTAATAATATCTAAGTATCTAATAACATTTTGATTAAGAAAAATCTATTTATTTATATATTATATACATTATATATTATTTATATATTTAATTTATTTCTAAATTTTCTATTTATAAAAAATAATTTAGAGACCCTCAGAAAATGAGAATTGATTGAAACAAAATATAATATTTTCATTTATTCTGACTGAAAATCAGGGTTGCTCCTATTGTGTTGTTAAAAAATGTCAGAAAACATGGCATTTGTTTTTTATGCAAAAACTGCTTTAAATTATATGTTTATTTTACATTAAGAAGAATTGTCGCTAGTGGATTACAGAATAAAACAAAAATATAAATTGACTCAAATCATTTTAAAGTTAAATATATATATATATAAACATGTGCATTAGAGTGATGTCAGTGTTCAGTGTTGAGGTCCTCTTGATATCCTCCATAGCTTTGAGAAAATATAATGTCTATCCTGTCATATAGCCATGTTTTACACTGTCCATCATCCATAGATGATGATGAAGAGTCCTCGGGTTGTTGAGTATACCAGATGCACATGCAGCACACTGACACACTAGTTCATGTCTGCGCACATACTCAGACATGATATTCATTTCTTCCTTCCTTTGTTTCTTAAAGTGAAAGATAGAAATGTTCAGCATGAAAATCTACAGTCTCATAAAGTTTGTAATCCATGCCAGAGCTTGACTCAGGTGCCTTGCAGCTAAGTTAAACCACTAATGAGGGTTTCAGTTCTTTTTCCCCAGCACTGGATCAAATATTATTTGGTCCACCTACTGTAATGGATTTTCTTCTAGGTTGGCCAAATATTTCTTTAGATTGTCATCTTTGAACTGAAGCTCAGTGATCATGACTTAATCTTTTCTGACATCCTTCTGCATCACATACTTTATCTGCTCACCTGGGAAGACGAAACACTAATACCTTGAAGGAACTTCACGTTGTTTGACAGGCCAGTGAACTCAGAGTGTGTGTATCATTGCTTACGCCATCATTGCCTTTTTCTAGCAAGGAAACTTCCTGTTCCTGAGCCTGACTGTATTGAATTGTCTAAGAATGAAGACTCTGTTTGTCAAAGCTGTGTGTCTACAATGAAGCTTATGCTAATAGACCAGACTCCAACGCTCCATTGGATTAGTCTGAGCATGGTTTGACTTGGATCAATCACACTTTACGTCATCACTTCTACGCAGGCATCATTACTATATGAGGCCAAAAGGAAATGAAAATCATATACGTGCTAACCGTATTAAAAACATACAGAGATCTCTGAGTGGAACTTTGCTCATTTCCTGGTTCATATGGACCCCCTGATAGATATTAGCACTAAAAAAATTCAGACATTTCCTGTGGCTAACCTTTTAACAAGATGTGGTTTTATAATGGAGAGTCATAAAGCACAAAGTCTTTCAGTTTACCCTCATCCTGCATCTTCAAGGCTTTGCAGAGCTATAAAGATATTCTACGTTTGCACTAAATCCTAGCATGCTGTTGGAACTGGTATAAACTGGCTGTGTTTCAATAGATGGTCAATCTCTCACTTGATGAAGCCATAATGAGATGTGTATTTATGGGCTGCCATACAAAAGACTGTCTGAGGAGGGGTATGGAGGTCTTTCAGATCAATGACCAAGCAGTGGGAGGCTCAGACAATGGACCAATAAAGCACAGAAGTAGCGTGAGAACGTCTGAATAAAAGATTAGTCATATCGTTTGGAAATGGACGTACAACAGTACCTAATTATATTGCATTTGGGCTAATTAATGCTGGTGTGAGCTTGTAAACAGCCATTGCTCATAACTACCACATCATTATTAATCCGAGCCATGCTCATTGACGCGCTTGTATTATTTTCCATGTTTCACCCTTTGGAACAAATCACCCCCGTACTGGAACTATAGTGGGGATTGGGGCCTTTGGTTTGGAGATAACAGCAACCTGTGACAAGCACATTCCGAATCAGTCGTCGCCAGGTAATCTAGAACTGCTGCCGTGGCATATTAGACCATAAACCACATCGCTTTCATCGCTAGTTTTCCACAGAGGTGTGGAAATAAAGCTCACTGATCCCAGACCAACCTTGGAAAGTGTAAATAAATAAACCAATGTCAACAATACAAACCAAATGAAAGGTTGGGTGTGTTTAAATGCCAAGGTCTGCGATTTTTATGAATCTTTTAATGGCTTGTCGGAGCTGTTCGTTTGGCAATAGTGCTGAAACATCAGCTGAGATCACACCATCGCATGACACTTGATTTTCCATGTTATTAACGTTTTCGGATCCAGTTTACATGAAGTGTCTGAACTAAATTACATTTTTCATTTTATACATTGCATCTGTTTGTGGCCTGTATTTACACTGTACTTAAATTTTAAAGACCTGCCTTTCATTAAAGCTGTAATTCATTCCTACAAACACATCTGTAATTACACTTTTAACCCTAACCAGTCCTTAAATGTACTCTATCCTTACTGTATCTTACCTCAATAACATCAAACATGTTTTGTGAAGATCATGAACATAAATACACAAATTAAGTAAAGTGGTAACACACTTTCCTACAGTTTTGTTCTCAGGCTTTTCTTTTAATGATAAAGTAATGATACTCTCGTGATAAATGTGGCAATGGCTCATTCTGTGGCAATTTTGTGATGCTTAACTCATTCATTCATTCATTTTCCTTCGTCTTAGTCCCTTTATTAATCTGGGGTCGCCACAGGGGAATGAACCGCCAACTTATCCAGAATATGTTTTACGCAGCGAATGCTCTTCCAGCTGCAACCCATCACTAGGAAACAGAGACTTGTGAGGGAAATCCGGAGCACCCGGAGGAAACCCACGCGAACACAAGGAGGACATGCAAACTCCACACAGAAATGCCAGCTGACCCAGCCGGCACTCGAACCAGCGACCTTCTTGCTGTGAGGCGATCGTACTACCCACTGCGCCACCGTGACGTCTTAACTCTTTATTAAATAATAATATTTAGGGTTTTAGCTATATGGTTTACATCAGGTCCCCTCCAATCACTACCCTGTTTTCCCTATCAGCAACAACCCTGTATATTAAACTTATTAACATCGTGTTCAAAAGTGTTATGATATAACTCTGGCACTTACAGCAATATCCAATATACTATAGGTAGCTAAATAAATGTACAGGCCCTCATATGAAACAATGATAATGTCGTAGAAGGGTTCTATTAAATGTATTAAGTCTATTTAACATCTATACATTTTTAAAGCGGTTGTTTTGTAGGTGATTTTAACATTGTTTTAGAACTATCATGTCTTTTGGGCAATTACTGTATAAAAATGTTCCGGTGAACACAAACACACACACCAAGATTAAATGACTTTTCAAATTGGACCTAGTCTAAGAAATATCGTTATTGGGTTAAATACTGCGGCAACGTGTAGTTGTATCAGTAACAATAACAAACATATTTAGCTTGCCTTAAAAATGAATTTAAAATCCAACCTTTTCCAATGGATGGCGAGGCCGATCAATTAGTGTTTTTTCCAGAGGCGCGTGCTCCTCCCCCTCCTCCGCATGTTCTCTTTATAAATCCAGAGAGAAAACCTCATTATCAGCCTGACGGCAGCGTCTATCAGAGCCGCTCACCTCTCCGTATTCTACTATAAAACAAGAGCATCCATCCATGCTCTCCAACAAGCTTGACGGACCTCGCCGAGGACGATCCTTTGATTCCATCAATAAGAACTACGAAGAGAAGCTACTCAGCAATGAGGTACGAGCTTTTACAAGCATTTATAATGTGTAAACATTTTTAAACAAGGAGAAAGAGTTGTCAGAACCTATGACCGATGATAAAATGTATGTTTGTTTTGCCTTATATTAGACCTAAGGTAGCCTACAAGGCTAGTCTTGATGCGTTCAATCATTAATTGTTGCGGTTACTTATATTTTAATATTTTTACAATAACTCTTTAATAACAACAACTTTCATTAATAACACATTATAGGCTACAGACATATTATGTTTGTGAACTACTTATAAATGTAATGTACGTTACAATAGGCCTTTTAAAAATTTTATTCATAAATTTTTACGCGTTCATGGTGTTTATCAAGTTATGCCTGTAAATTGTTAATTAATAAAAATGAATATTTTCTGTCACTAGTCGTTAGATTTTACGTCGCATTGACGTCGCTACACAGTCCTTCAAATATTAATTATTCAAAATGTTTTATTAAATAATTTATTCATCCTACCAAGTTTTTTGACAGTTAGGAAATATAAATATTTGCATGTGAAAAAAAACGATTTCCTGTTTAAAATGCAGGTCAAATAACAAACAGAAGTTGTCACTCAGGATATTACACATCTGCTGTAGTAGATTGTCATGCTAATGTGAACAAACACCCGAGTATTACGCAATGACCTTCAAAACAATCTCTCTTTTTATGAAGCTGAGAAAAACTACTTTCCATAAGACTGACGAGAACAAAGACAAGAAACTTTCCTCCAAGAGGGAACATGCTGCCATTGTCTTCTCTCTGAAGAATGAAGTCGGAGGACTTGTCAAGGCATTAAAACTATTTCAGGTAGATAAATGTCTGTCTATCTATCTATCTATCTATCTATCTATCTATCTATCTATCTATCTATCTATCTATCTATCTATCTATCTATCTATCTATCTATCTATCTATCTATCTATCTATCTATCTATCTATCTATCTATCTATCTACAGTTGAAGTCAGAATTGTTAGCCCCTCTGAATTATTAGCACCCGTTTATTTTTTTTCCCCAATTTCTGTTTAACGAAGAGAAGATTTTCTCAACACATTTCTAATCATAATAGTTTTAATAACTCATCTCTAATAAATTATTTATTTTATCTTTGTCATGATGACAGTAAATAATATTTGACTAGATATTTTTCAAGACACTTCTATACAGCTTTAAGTGACATTTAAAGGCTTAACTAGGTTAATTAGGTTAACTAGGCAGGTTAGGGTAATTAGGCAAGTTATTGTATAATGATGGTTTGTTTTGTAGACTATCGAAAAAATATATAGCTTAAAGGGGGTAATAATTTTGACCTTAAAATGTTTTTAAAAAAATGTTAAACTTTTATTCTAGCCAAAATAAAACAAATAAGACTTTCTCCAGAAGAAAAAATACTATCAGATATACTGTGAAAATTTCCTTGCTCTGTTAAACATCATTTGGGAAATATTTAAAAAAGAAAAGAAAATTCTAAAGGGGGCTAATAATTCTGACTTCAATTGTATTTATCTATTTTTTCAAATTTGTATATTGTATCATATAATTTGTATAATTGTTTTTTAAACAAAGTGAGCCTAATTGGGTATTTTCATGTGTTATAAATAGGACAACCAGGTTAACCTGTTGCACATCGAGTCACGTAAATCCAGACGGCGGAACTCCGAGTTAGAAGTGCTGGTGGATTGTGACAGTGATCGAGAAACTCTGAAAGAAATTGTTCAGCTTCTGCGCAAGCAAACAAGCATAATAGCAATGAACTCACCTGACAAGTTCTGGACTCCTGCAAGCGGTATCGTTTTATGCCTTCATTAGATCAACAAGTCCAGAAAATTGAGAAGAAATGGTGTGTAACATTGTGTAAATGCATTTTCAGATCTTGCTGAGGTGCCTTGGTTCCCTAAGAAAATCTCAGATCTGGATAAAAGTGCCTGTCGTGTTCTGATGTATGGCTCAGAATTAGACGCAGATCATCCGGTTGGTATTATCTGCTCCATACTTCATTAGTTAATAATATTGAATATAAAAGATACTGATCATTTGAACCATTTCTGTTCATATATGATTTCAGGGATTCAAAGACAATGTTTATCGCAAGAGAAGGAAATATTTTGCTGATCTTGCCATGAGTTACAAACAGTATGTTCAATAATAAAAACTTAACAATTGCTGCAATAATTCCACATATGTAATCCGGGACCACAAAACCATTCTTATGGAACCATCCTTAATTTTCATTCAGGCCAGCTATCATTTTACTATTAAGTTATATCTAAACATTTTTTAATTTTAGTTGTCTAAATTGCTAAACACTTCTCTTAGACCACTTTAAAGGTGATTATCTCAGTATTTATTTATTTATTTATTTATTTTTATATACTCAGATTCCAAATATTCATTTTTTTGCATCTCTGCCAAGACATTGTCATATCTTAAAGAATACATCAATAGAAAAATCTGATCCGGCTTCACAAAAATACACTTATGACTGGTTTTGTGGTCAAGGGTGAAATATTTATTTATAATATTCACATAGTTTCTCCTTCTCTGCAGTGGAGATCCCATACCACACGTGGAGTTCACAGAAGAAGAGGTGAAGACGTGGGGTGTAGTGTTTCGGGAGTTAAATAAGCTGTACCCCACACATGCCTGTAGAGAATACCTGCAGAACCTGCCTCTGCTCAGCCAGTTTTGTGGATACAGAGAAGACAACATCCCACAGCTGGAGGACGTCTCCAACTTCCTGAGAGGTGCATAATCAGCACATCGTTTTTAAAGATGCATTTGAACTAAAAAAAAAAATAGGTACAAGTCAGGAGGAACTGAAGAGTGATATATGTTGTGTCGCCAGCAGAGGGCAGTAGTTGCTTGAACGTTTTTATGTGTTTCAGAGAGAACCGGTTTCACCATTCGGCCTGTTGCTGGCTATCTGTCACCCAGAGACTTTTTGGCTGGTCTGGCCTTCAGAGTGTTTCACTGTACACAATACGTGCGTCACAGCTCAGATCCTCTTTACACTCCTGAACCGTGAGTACAATGCATGTATGCCTTTATCTCTTCAGGCCTATTTGTTGACACAAGCCTTTGAAACAGGCTTTTATCAAGCAGCACCCATTGTTGAAGTAACACCAACTGTCTGTCACCTTTAATATGCAGGGATAAAGACAAACACGCCACATTTTATTCAGTTAATACACTGAATAGAAGATGATTTAACCAGTTATTTATTTTTAATTCCTTTGGATCCATAAACTGTATTCTAGGACATAACTTGAGCTCATGCATAACTACTATAACATTTATAATCTGCACATTCTAGAAAATTTACTTTAAATACTTCCTACATTCGCTGGAGAGTAACCTTATATTTAATCAGGGGGTCACCACAGCAGAATGAACCACCAACTTATCCAGCATAGGTTTTACACAGCTGATGCCCTTCCAGCTGCAACCCAGGACTGGGAAACACCCATACACACTCACATTCACACTCATACACTACAGCCAAGTTTACTCAATTCACCTATAGCGCATGTGTTTGGGACTGTGGGAGAAACCGGAGCACCCGGAGGTAACTCACGTGAACAGAGGGAGAACATGCAAACTCCGCGCAGAAATGCCAACTGACCCAGTTTGGACTCGAACCAGCAACCTTTTTGCTGTGAGGTGACACTGCTAACCACTGAGCCACCGTGCCGCCTAGCTTGATTTTGGCAAAATATTAATAATTTAAAGATGCATGCAGGTGTCTGGCCATATGTAAAGCCACACTGATATAACTATGATTAGGACGTATTTATTTATTTATTATTTAAAAATAATACTGAGTTTTTCTTCATTTCCTAAAAGTAGCAAGTCCAGCAAGAATTAAGCATTATCATAGTGTTATGTTATTGACTGACATTATGTCAACTACATTTCAGCTCGGTTGCATTCTTATTGCATGAATTTCAGAATTATCAGTTTTCCAATAGTTCATAATAAACTTTATGGCTAACTTCATATTTAATGGCAGTTTACATATACTCAAAGTTTACAAATTATGCATATGTATCTGCTTTATCACTTTTACGCGATCTAAAAATGCATTATTTTTCTTATACTGCTGCAATACCTTATTACTCAGTACCTCTACCTGAAAGGTACTGTAAAGTTTTTTTAATGTCCACCTTTTCAAAACTTGGTCAGTTCAGGCCTGTAGTGGACCTTTTTACTTCATTTTCTATTAAATTATGTGGTTCAAATACTACATTGTAGTGATATTTTAAGCACTAATATTTGCTGGATTAGCTTGGATGGTAATCATAACCACACTTTTTCATGCATTCATTTTCTTTTCGTCTTAGTCCCTTTATTAATCTGGAGTCGCTACAGCGGAATGAACCGCCAACTTATCCAGCATGTTTTTACACAGCGGATGCCCTTCCTGCCACAACCCATCACTGGCAAACATCCATTCACATTCATTCACACTCATACACTATGGACAATTTAGCTTACCCAATTCACCTGTACCACATGTCTTTGGACTCTGGACCCAGCCAAGGCTCGAACCAGTGACCTTCTTGCTGTGAGGCAAGAGCACTGCTTACTGCGCCATCGCAGCGCCACCACACTTTGTTGCAGCAAAAATATTTTACCATAGTATTATACCACAAAGTGTTTATTTACACATGTGCATTTAAACTGTAAGTTACTACAGTTGTATAAATAATGTAATGAAATTAGAATTTTAAACTAAACATTTTGAACAAAGAAACATGAAAAATCATCCATCATAAAAAAAATAAATAAAAAAACGATTAGGAATCTGTTCAAACTTGTTTTAAATTGATTGATTTAAAACCGTAGCCTATACACAATTAACAAACTGCCCAGCTCATTACCTCAGTCAGAATTTGTCCATTTGAATAATAAAACATTTAATTTGTCTTAAAGCCTTCTCCTATTGGATATTTTCATAATTTATAATGGCATACTGTCAAAAATGGGACAAATGAACAGCCAAATTCTGGACTTTGTCAGTAGGGAGGAAAGTCTTTCGAACCACCCGAACCCCTCCTGGCTACAGGCCTGCAGTTTGCTTTAATTGTATCAGCTGCCACTAGTCTACTGTGAACGGTCAACTACATAAATCAAGTACTGAAAATTGACCAACCTTACTATAATTGGTTTTCAGTTCCGGATTCTATTATATCTTCAGCCTCACTCACACAGTGCTTGTACATGCTGTACCAGGACAGCCCAATCTTGCGCCTGGAGGGCCAACAGATTTGAGCTCCAACACACTTGAATAAAAGTTTGTCATCAGACTGAAGATATCGATAAGCTGGGTTAAGGGATTTGGGTAGATGCTAAACTCTAATTTGTGGCTTTTCAGGAGCAGGTTTACGCACAAAATACACCATCTGAAACAGGCCTGGCAAAAACACTTGACAAAGAATTAAAGAGATCCTCGTGTCTGTATCTTTCAGGGACACCTGTCATGAGCTGCTAGGCCATGTTCCTCTGTTGGCCGAACCCAGTTTTGCACAGTTCTCTCAGGAATTAGGACTGGCTTCTCTCGGGGCGTCAGATGATGCTGTGCAGAAATTAGCAACAGTAAGTGTTTCAGGTTTCAGTGCATTTTGTGGTTCTGGTGTTTATATTTATCCATAAAGGCTCAATATTGTGTGCAGTAGTTTTGATGGCTGCGTGTGTGTGTGTTTGTGTTTGTGTGTGCCATTGCAGTGCTATTTCTTCACAGTAGAGTTTGGCCTGTGTAAGCAGGAGGGTTCACTGAGAGCATACGGGGCTGGTCTTCTCTCTTCCATCAGTGAACTTAAGGTACTGTAGTACACTTTATCAGTTTTAGAATTCAGAATAGTGTCAGCGCCAATAACCTAGTAGTTGGTGCGTTGACACATAGCACCAAGTTTGATTCCCGGCTCGAGGTCCTTTATGATCCTTCCTCTATCTTTGCTCCCAATACTTTCCTGTCTGTAAATCTCCACTGTCCTACCACAATAAAGGTGAAAACCCCTAAAAAATAAACAATAATAATAATAAAAAAATAGAAAAGTAGTCTTTATATTTTAATTGAATAACTAGTTTGAATTTTAGATTTTAAAAACATGTTATTTAGTTTCAGTAAGTAGTCTTTAAAGTTAAGTTTACAACATCTTTTACACATACATTAGCAAATGCACACATTTGACACATGCAAACTAGAAAGATTTATCCTTGTCCGGTGTCTAAATGGCCCTGAACATTTAAACAGCAGTGTAGGTACAGACAGTGTACCGAATTTGCCTTCGAATACCCTCATTCCCTATTCTCTACATTAATTTACTAATATAGTCCACTTAAAGAAGTGCATGGAAACCAATGAGTGAATTTGAGCACCAAGTGCACTGAAAGGGAAGCCATTTGGTTGATAAAACTAAAATGAATGGAACAATGATAAAAATGAAACATATTTATTATTATTTATTGATTTATGGTTAAATATAAATAGAGAACAGTTTCTTTTTTGTTGTCACGTTTGGTTATTTGGTTGACGTGATCCATAATTCATGCTTCAGAATACTGTTAAGAGAAATTTACACCGATAGGATTCCACTCTGGGTGGCATCTTATTGCCAGTGGTGCATTATGGGAATTCTCTAGCTGTTGAGTGTACATCGTTTGTACACTTGTTATTGTGATGAATTGTCAGATTGATTGAGTGCACTTTAGAAAGTCCTCTACTGTTTTGGACACGACTACAAATCTATTTAAGGCACTGTTACATTATTTAAGAGTAGGCTATAGGGGGTGATTTCAGATACAGCCAATGACTCAGAAACCAGTATTTCTTTTTAAAGCACTCTCTCTCAGACTCTGCTAAAATCCTGCCCTTTGAGCCCAAGGTCACCTGCAAGCAGGAGTGTCTCATCACCACCTTTCAGGATGTCTACTTTGTGTCTGAGAGCTTTGAGGAAGCCAAATGTAGAATGCGGTAAATCTATTTTCTTTTAAATGCATCATTTAATCTTTGCATGTCGTATCATCATTTTATATTGACCAAACATTCCTGCTATTTCATCCTCAACAGTGAATTTGCAAAGACAATCCAGCGTCCATTCTCTCTACGTTATAACCCGTACACACAGAGTGTGTGCGTGCTGAAGGACATGCCCAGCATCAACGACGTGGTGGAGGAGCTCAGACATGAGCTGGACATTGTAGGAGACGCTCTCTGCAGACTCAGCACACACCTCGGTGTCTGAAACCAGCGTGATCCTCGCTTATATTAAATGCTTTTAATCCTGCTATATCTTATATCGGAGCACGTTACTCAACATTCAACCCTGCCATAGTATTATCTTATTATCTGCCTTGTCTGACTGCAAAGGTGAATCACTCTTAACGTCTCTGTGAGCACCTTTCCTCTGCTGCTGAAAACCTGCCAAATACCACAGAGCACTTAAATATCCAAACAGTGCTTTCAGGAGACTCTTTAAGTGCTCTTTAAATACACCAACCCCACACTGCTATTCAAACAGCAGCATACTGCCATCACATTGTCTCATGATCACTATATTTATACATAGTTTCTATATAACCTCCTCTCCCCTCTGATATTCATCCCTGGGAAATTCGTAGGAAATTGAAAAAGGTTCATCCTTGTCTGGAGATTGTCCTTAAAGAAAAAGCTTCGGTTTGAAAGAACACACTGAGGCTTTTACTCATTTATGTTACATAAAATAAGATCAAACTCTGAAGTAAAACTTAGATTAACTTGTACACTTGTTGTGTATTCTCAACCTGTTGTTTTCCCAACTTACATCCTACTGTAACTTCTAGTAGACGTGCCTGTTTCTTGCCATGAGCTGAATAATTTATTTATTGGTGTTTGTGACATAAAATTTGCCTTATAATGAAAATGTTTCTCCTTTTTTCTTCTTGTTTTGATTGGGAGTCTGAAACTGTGATGTGCTTATGTACTGCTCGTCTGTGGCCGTTCATATTTATGTTTACCGACTGCTTCAGTAAAAATATTGATTCTCAAAGCAAATGAGATCAGATTAAATAGATACATCATTGAAAATGTAGGCAACTTTTATTAAATTATTTTAAACAACCGAAACAAGTTAAAATACCCATTTTCGTTGGAGTAATAGCCTAGCGGTTAGAGCGCTGACATATGGAGCAGTGGCACTTTAGGGCGTCCTGAGTTCGAATCCCAGCTTGAGGACATTTCCCAACCCTACCCCCTTCTCTCTCTCTCTCTCTCTCTCACTTTGCTGTCTAAATACTCCTATATAATAAAGGCTAAAAATAAATACCCCTCTAAGGCTTTAAATACCCCTTTAAGGCTTTAAAAAAAATACCCATTTTCATGTTTGTTTGTTTTTTGGCCTTTATTTGACATCCATGACTATTTCATTCATTCATTCATTTTCTTGTCGGCTTTGTCCCTTGCGGGGTCGCCACAGTGGAATGAACCACCAACTTATCCAGCACGATTTTACGCAGCGGATGCTCTTCCAGCCGCAACCCATCTCTGGGAATTTCCACAGACACACATTCACACTCATACACTATGGACAATTTTTAGCTTACCCAATTCACCTGTACTGCATGTCTTTGGACTGTGGGGGAAACCGGAGCACCCGGAGGAAACCCACGCAAACACAGGGAGAATCCATGACTATTTCCTATTTTTTTAAAAACTGTTGCTAAGGAAAGAAATTTACATGTGACTCAATATAAATGGATTGTGCCATGCAGTGTGATGCTGTAGCCAGCAGAGGGGAATGCTGCTTAGTACAGCGATTTTTCAATCAAACTAATCGTGGGATCAAAGTCCAGCAAATAAAATAATAATTTTATTATTGTAAAGAAATAGAGGCGACTGTGTGGTATTTGTCCTTGTTCAAAAGACAATTTTTTCAAATGTATTTTGCATTTATTATTTGTAGTTTTGTTTTTCAGTATAACCTTTGCTGAAACACGTACAGTAGGAGCCACATTTGTAATTATTGCTGAACATTGAAGAAATGTTCTTTCATATGAACAATTTATAACATATCACAGTTTCCCAACTCCTCCTAAAGAGTTAAAAAAAAGTGGTTAAAGCAATATCACCTGGTTTAGTTCACCTAGTTAAAAGTCACTAGATTTAACCCTAGGAGCTCAGTGACTATTCATTCTCTTTTGCTTTTAGAAGGTGTTAGTCTGTTAGATAAGAAATGTAACAATAGGTTTGTGCATCAAAATTTTCAATTTAAAAGGATGATAGAGGAAAGTTTTACTGGAGGTCATTGATGGAGGATGTAGACTGGAATTTACCTGGGAAATACTGCATTTCTAACAAGGCAAAATAAATATATTTAAAAGTTTTACATAAAATTTATCCGGTAAATTTTGGTCACTCCTAAGTTCTCATATTTGATTCTGCAATCCTGTAAATTCCTTTTTTTTATTATAATAGCCTAAAAGATAAACCCCTGAAACACATCATATTTATTTTTATGTTATATGGCAATTTGTTTCATTCACAAACAGAAATTTGCAAATAATTACCCATCCTTTGCTCATTTTAGAATAGAATTTATTAAATATTATACAGATGTATTTAAAGAAGATGCTCAATTTTAGTTGCTATCTTTATGGTTATTTGTTTGAGTGTCATTGTAATTTCATTCATTTGTTTAATTTTGTTTAATTTAGTATTTTTATTATTATTATTATTATTAATATTATAATTCTTCTATTTTTTTTCTCTTTCTGTCTAATGGTATGTTATTTGTATTTGTATGTGATTATATTTTTTTCTTATGACTATGTATATTATTGACCGTTTTTAAGATCTGTCTGTGATCCCTTGGACTTTGTTCTGATGTTCTTGTATTGTCAGTTCAAGCAATATAATTTTTTTTTTAAATAAAACGAAAATTGAAGACAAGCAAAAGTTGACGTGCGTTGGTTTGCAGTCAGAACTGAAGGGGGCGACAAGATACATTCAGATGTTTTTGACGTTAAACCGGATGTTCTTAATTCAGGTAACGTTAGTAGGTCTCCTTTAATCAAGCCACAGCGCATTTGCATTCATGTGTATGCGGTGTCTGTTCAGGTCTGGAAGCAGCTATCACTGGCTCACATTGAGCAGGTAGGCTACCGAGCGCTCAAAAGAGAACCAAAAAAAGCTTGAGACATTTTCAACATCATCCCCTATATGCAGACATATAATTAGATTAACATCTAAAGTAGCATTCATTTCACTTTCATCATATCTTAGTTGTGATGTATGAATTATTTAATGGAGAAACACTGACATCAACGTGCTCTATCCAGAACCGCTTCCAACAACAGAACATTCAGTTGAATTCAACATTCATTGTCTGGAGATTTCTGTTAGACAGCCGCATAAAAAAACAATGATCTTCAGTTTGCATCTTGGCATTCTTATGCAACGTCATTAAAATGTCATGAACTGAGATGCTAAAACATAACATTACATTTAATTCGAAATTCAGATCTATATGGGACTGGTTATGTTCATTCGTGTTGTAGTTAGACTCACTCCGAATGGGGTCTCCATCAGTCACAGTGTAAAAGGTTGTTTTTTTTCTAGATCACTTACATATTCTATTTGTGCATAAACTAATAGAACATTTCAAGTGTATTATTCCAGTGGGGTAGTGTGCGCATACACTCCAGTGCTCCTTCTGTAGTCATAGAAAAGATGAGAGAGATTTAAAGGGAGCTTCCCAACAGATCAGATGTGAAAGGGCAGACAGCAAAGAGCTGTAGATTAAATGCATGTGTGCCTATGGAGCATGCAGTCAGTTTGCAATCAGAGCTGCTTTGAACTCAGCATTTATATAAAATTGCAGAAAAACACTAATGGAAAAAGGAAAAATCTTTCATTTAAGGCAGTTTAAAGAGGAGATGTTATACCCCTTTACACAAGATGTATATACATTCCTGGTGTCCTTAGAATGTGTCTGTGTAGTTTCAGCTCAAATACCCATCAGATCATTTATTATAGCTTCTTAAATTTGCCTTTATTTGTGTGTTAGCAAAAAAACAGGCTGTTTTTGTGTGTCTCTTTAAATGCAAACGAGCTGCTGCTTTTCACTTGTTTCCAGAAGATGGCGGAGCCTTTTCAGGCTATTCTGATACACCAGAAACAACAAAACAGCCCAAGCCAAATGTAAGAAATTACCAGAAGGGGAGAGCAGCTTTGCATGTTCAAAGCGGACTTGGACGCCGATAACGAGGAAGAGGTTATTTCTAGACTGCACCAGGACGTGTCTGAAAGGTTAGGGAATACATTTATGTCTATGTTATGGAGTAATGTTAAGTTTATTAAGCTCATCTAGCATGTTATTGCTCTGTTCCAATAGGCTGGTCTTTACAAATAAAAATGCACTTTTAGTACAATTCTTTTAGCTTATCTTATCACACAGTGCAGAAAAATAATGTGGGTTTATGAATTATGCTTTGGTCTCTATGACAGTCATAGACAATGGTAACTTCAGCCACATTTACTGTAGAGCATGTGGAAACAAAGCACATCAGGACAGGACATTTGGAAACATTCACATAATATGAAGTGACACACTTGATCTGGATAAGTTAGAGCATGAAGAATTGGTATTGATCCATTTTTGAGTCTCGTTGGTAAAGTAAAAATTAATTACCATAATTCTTTATCACAATATCATCATCACCAATATTAAATTGGCGCGGTGGCGCAATTGGTAGCGTCTCACAGCAAGAAGGTTGGCCTTGGCTGAGTCAGTTGGCATTTCTGTGTGGAGTTTGCATGTTCTCCTTGTGTTTGCGTGGGATGTCCTCAGTGGCTCTAGTGTTTGAAGTCTGTGGAGAGTTTTATGTTTATTGGTAAATTCAACAGTAGAAATTTTGTAGTGAATTTCTGGTGCAAATGTAGTGAGTATTGAATGGCTTACTCGTGGTGGGATCTGTGCTAATACAGCAGATCGATATCAGTCATGGGTGAGGCTTCTTTACTCTCTCTCTCGCTCTCTCTCTCTCTCTCTCTCTCTCTCTCTCTCTCTCTATATATATATATATATATATATATATATATATGTATATATATATGGCTGCATGGTGGCGTAGTGGGTAGCAAGTTCGCCTCACAGCAAGAAGGTCGCTGGTTTGAGCCTCGGCTGGGTCAGTTGGCGTTTCTGTGTGGAGTTTGCATGTTCTCCCTGTGTGCTCCGGTTTCCCCCACAAGTCCAAAAACATGTGGTATAGGTGAATTGGGTACGGTAAATTGTCCATAGTGTATGTTTGTAAATGAGTGTGTATGGATGTTTCCCAGTGATGGGTTGCAGCTGGAAGGGCATCCGCTGCGTAAAACATATGATGGATAAGTTGGCGGTTCATTTCGCTGTGGCGACCTCAGATTAATAAAGGGACTAAGCCGAAAAGAAAATGAATGAATGATATATATATATACTGTAATTATGAGTTGGGAAATCTGGAACCATGCTTTTTGGGAAGCTATGATTGGGGTCTAATGAATGAATTGTACTATTTATTTATTGATCGGACTGTTTGTTGAATATAGGCTGGTTGTTTACACGAACTATGGACAGACCGTATGTTTATACACCATATAAATGTGAATTTTGCACAGTAGTTGACCTATAAAGAGTACATCAACCACAACAAGTCCATTTTTAAGCAATAGTTTGCTCAAAATAAAAATATGCTGTTAATTGACTTAACCTTCATGACTTTCAAGATGTAGGTGACCTATCTTCTTTAGTAGAATGTTGAAGATGATTTTTAGCTGAGCTTGTGGTCCTTGGTGATGCATAAAAAGGGTGTCAAGCGGTCATCGATTTTAGTTATTAGTTTGTTAGTGTTTTTGTTATGGAGAATGAAATCACATGCGTTGCCCAGGTGTGATTTTTCACAGACTTTAACAAACTGTGTAAAAATCTTGATGGTTCTGGGGGTCCCGTCTATCAAATCTGATCTTTATTTAGTATTCTCTATTGGATTTAAGTCAGGTGATTGGCTGAGCCATTCTACAGCTTGATTTTCTTTCTCTGAAAGCATTTGAGTTTCCTTGGCTGTGTTTTGGCTGTGTTTTGAAATGACCACCCTGGTTTCATCTTCATCATCCTCGTAATGCAGATGTTGGACTGAAGAAGCTAATATTAATTTACAATGAGGAAGAGCAGAGGGCTGCTGAATATTTTCTGAGAGATTTCAGCTTCTGTCTGGGCTTTCACTGCTTTTCTACACCTCTCTTCCTTCATGTGTTCAATACTTTTTTTCCTTTGTCATTTAATTGTATTACACATAGCTTAATTTGTAAACTAATTAGATTTGTTTTCTTTTCATATATGAATTTCTTTGCTTGTTATCAACATCCGGTGAAAATTTCAAGTCAACAGCATCTGTTATGTATATATATATTGTGTTCTATTGCATCAAAACGATCAGTCTGCGTAAGAAAGTGAACATTATTTAGAAACTTAATTACACATTTTCAATGGCCTCAGGCAAATGCTTTCACTAATGACCTATTCATTTAATGATCCACATAGTAATAGTAATAATAATGATGAATTGTATTGATTCGAGCATAACAACCTTAAGATCAGATGATACATTTCCATAACCTTTTTTTTTTCAGTCTTTTACAATCAGCTTATTTTTCCATTTTCCTTTCCTGTTTCTCTTTTCTCCTCATTATCTCCTTTCCAAGCTCCTCCATCTTCTCTGCCAGTAGTCCCAACCACTTAAGCGACTGTGAAGGCTTAATTGGTGTTCATTAAACTTTAAGGACTGGCTGCTCGATGGCAGGCTGTCCTCTGACAGTGCAGGAAGATGAAGTACTGTAGCTGCAGGAGACTTACTGCACATGCTCAGTGGCCTTCAGCCTCATCCTCAGCACTGTCACAGATAGTTTAGCTTAGCTCATTATTCACCTCTGCTGAGGAGCGGAGAAGGTTATTCTGTACAGGAAGAAAGCCGTCAAGCATGTAACTGTCGCTGTCCTGGATTCGCTTAGAGAATTTGAGTTATTTAAGCAGCAGTTATTTTAAAACAGACCTATCGGAATCTCCTCCTCTCTCCCACTCAGATTTGTCTGTGAAATTTGACATTTTCGAGACAGAAGAGCTTTCCTGGTTTCATTTCAAAATGGAGTCCAAATTTTCCACTGAAACGCCGTCTTATTTTCGAGCGTAACACTTATTATCATGTAAGTGTAGATTTCTTTTACTTAAATTATTTAAGGAAAGCAAAAAAGGACGTGCCAGCAGATGGGAGATTGAAGGCTATTTTTATATCCATCCTTTAATTAAAGGTTCAGGAATTGTAGGATCTATACAAATTAGTTTCAGTTGTTTCATGCACATTTAGCAAAATGCTTACTCAAGGAAAATGCTTAGTAAGAAAAATGACTAAATACAACACATACACGCATACAGTGTGTACAGCTTTATGGGGACTTCTCATAGATTTTATAATTATTATACTGTAAGAACTGTATAACCATTTTAATATTTTCAAATTCTATTTTTATGAGCCATTTTGGTCCATTAAAATGTCCCAACAGGATTAAAATGCACTGGTATGGCTATTGACTGGTAATGTCCCCACACCACGAGGAATACAAGGTACACTATAAACACAACAAACACACACACAAATAGGCATGGGACGATAACCTTTTTAAAGGTATACATTACTGTAGCTTGAAAAAGTCAAGGTTTTAAAACCATCAACATTTTCTGCTATACTTTTCCTACGGTGTATGTAAAGTTTTTTTATTTATGTTTTTAGTTGTTTTGTTGTTTTTTTTAGGACAACAGTATCTCCAGCAGAAAAGATCTCCAAAGATGCCATTTTAAATTGTAAAGAAATCTGTGTTTTTGAAACTAATGAAGACAGCAGAAGTCAATGATTCATTTGAATTATTCAGCCTGACATGTTTACTGTTTCAAAATACTCTAAAGGTTTCTCAAAATAAAATATATTCTGTTTAAAGGGGAGAAAAGTTTTAGTTTTTTACTGAGACATTTAAAAAGAGCGTATATTTTAGAGCAGTCATCACAATATTGTGAAACCGTGATATTTTTATCCAAGGTTATCATACTGTCAGAATCTTATACCGGTCCATGCCTACACACAAACAGCATAAAATGTAGGACAGAATGTTTGTTTTTGACTCGTATGCTCACCAAATTTGCACTTAAAATAATATATATTTTTTCAAGTGCATAAAACTTCAAAAGAACAACTCAACTTTGAAATGATTTTTTTGTGGAAATGTAGATGTATGCATTTTCCCCTTTGATTTTGCAGAGCAAAAAAATTTTTTAGAGCATCTAAAATTAATCAATTACAAATAAAAATACTAAATACAAGTCTTTTACCATTTTCAAAGGGCACCTATTTTACCTCTTTTTCAATATTAGATAAGACTTTTGTGTCTCCAGAATGTGTCTGTAAATTTCAGCTCAAAACACCCATCAGAATATTTAATATACCTTTCAGAACATTAGAATTTTCTGCTCTGAACACATTGTAGCTGTTTCTGTTGTCTGTGCCTTTAATGTTGGTTCTCCCCACCCTCTTTTGCATGTGCCTGTCAAAGTGTGCCTCAATCTCCGCCTCGGCTGTTTAACTTTGTTTAACTTTGCACTGTTTTTGCACGGCAAATGTGACAGGATACACGTTAATATCCACTGCTGTATGGATATCCGTTATGTTAATGTACAAAATAAACCTGATTTAACATCCACACACCGGGATTGAAGCGTCTTCTTTTATAATTGTACTGACATGCGGCTGTGGTGATAAAGTAAAGATGGTAAAATGGCTGTAATTCATTACAAACATGCACTGTTTTAAAAACGTTTTAAACTTGTAAAACTCATTCTTGATCACATTTGATGATGATTGATGATCACAGAGAGCCGAACAGATCCCAGTTGCTTATGCGCACGTCCTGTCTCGTTGATATGATTATACGCGTTACTACGGAGACATGTTAATATGCGGCTGTCAATCAATTTGGTGGACGGGGAAACCGCATTCCTACATCACGTTGCGGTGGCCCTCAAAATGGGAGGGATTTGGATCTTATTTTAACATGTAAAAAAAAAAAAGAGAGATTTATTATCTTTATATCACCCCAATATGACTGTGGACACATTATAACTACACACAGTTCTGTCCAAACAGCTTACAATAGATGCTTTTCATCATAGGTGTCCTTTAAAGTTTTTTTATTGATTTCTACAGACTGCTACAGCTTTTATCCATTTTAAACTAGTTTGTAAATAGCCTGAATCAGTATATTATGCTATCGATGCATGTTGTTAAAATCTCTTGTTGCACTACTGATCATTTTCTTTAGTCAGAAGTAAAAATAGGTGCATCTTTACCTCGACTTTGTCTCTCATACACAATTGCACAGGTGTTTGGCCACTTCTGCTGTATGTAAATGTACAGTATATAGACGGTAATTTATGATAACTGCAGATGGAGAAGGTGAATAGCCAGGGCTGTGATTTCATGCACACACATATAAACAGGTATATAATTACTGCTGAGGTAATTATCATTGCAGATACCCCAATTATCGCAGGGTCTAGTTTTGTTTATATTCCTTGGTGAACGGCGCAGGATTCATGTAGGCAGATGCAGCAGGCTGTAATGATAGCGTTACTGACACAGTATAGCATCAGCGATAATTACGTGAAGAACTTTGCGTTCTGATGTGTGAACGTGTCTGATGATTTGTGGACCCAAACAGCACGTACACATGTAAGCAGGCAGAAAAAAAAGCAGATCACATACTTGTGTTGCTATGGCTACGGTCTCTATTAGGTAACTAGGTTGCCATAGTGTCTGAAAAGATCAAAGCTCAGTAGCAGAGCAAAGAACTGGGGTACGTGAACTCACACAGAGAAAACACACACTCACACCGGGCCACACATACACTTGAGTTCCGGTCTGTTGACATGAATATATATAAACATGAAAACACAATTATAGAACAGGTATGTCTATGACAGGTACATAGATTTGATTCTGTGCTTTTCCAGATGGAAGATGAAGTTAAACAGTTGTTTTAATTTCTACAGTCTTTAGATTTTTGAATTTTGTCATTTAATCATTTGGCAGATGCTTAGACAACAGGAGCAAGCAAAACAGAAAGTGTAAGTTGGCCACAACAATTATTATTATTATTGTTTATTTATTTTTATTTTGTAAACGCACACACACACACACACACACACACACATATATATATATATATATATATATATATATATATATATATATATATATATTATAGGTGGGCATAGATTAATTTTTTTTTATCTAGATAAATCTAGATTAATTTCAAAATTAATCTAGATTAATCTTGATTAAATTGTCTCATTTGAATTCTGCCGAAGGCATTCAGAATATGTGTGCTACCCAAATAATAAGTCTATGAGAACAGGTTTCTCAAGCCAGGTGACGCATTAGACCAGGGGCTCATCTCCTGTTTCCAAAATGCATCACAAACTGCTTGAGAAACTGTTCTACTATGATAATTGGTGATAAAAATAAATGATGTTCAATAAGATGTACTTGTGTTTACTAACTGTTTATTCAGTTAAACATGAATGTTGAACTGTAGGCCTACATAAGCTCCAAACAGTGATTTCATACTTGCTTTTGATGTACGTACATACAGAAAATGCTGCTTCGCAAAGGCAAGTTCACAGAGCCCTGACGGTGTCAAACATTGAGTACGTTTACATGGGCAACAATACTTTAATACGATTTTAATATGATTAAAACAATACTCTGATTAAGAGTCTACCATGTAAACAGCGATTTTTGATTACTTAATACGACTAAAGTCATGACTGAACTAAACAGAAATGGAATTGAGACGTGGAGTATGCAGATATTAGTGGCAATACTGACAAACTATTACCGTCATGTAGGACTTTTCGCCATATTTTCCAACAAGATCCACACAGGCGGCTGTCAGTAAAGGACCGCACAGACACACAGACGCACACACACAAATACACACACACACACACACATCGCGAAATGCGGAAGTTTTTTTTCTTCTCATTTGGCGTGCGTTATTAAATTCCATAACCCCCTCACCTGTCCTTACTCCTTATTTGCGTCTAATACCCCAGTTTGTCACGAAGGCATGAATTAAATGTTCGTGAGTTAAAGTGAAACTGCTGAACTGCAGTTAGAGTCAAGGATCCTGCTGATTTGATTCAGAAGGGCACTTCTTTCCCAGACGGCTCACCGGTCAGGTATACATCCGCGCTAAACTATCAAGGTGAAAGTCATCATAGCTTGCGTAGAAAAGACCCAGCTCTCACCCAACTTTGAGAATAGATTAACGGCGATATTTTTTTTATCGCGCGATAAGAATCTCGCCTTAACGCAGCACGTTAGCACCGATAACAGCCCACCAATTATATATATATATATATATATATATATATATATATATATATATATATATATATATATATATATATATATATATATATATATATATACAGTTGAAGTCAGAATTTTTAGCCCCCTTTTAATATTTTTTTTCAAGTATTTCCCAAATGATGTTTAACAGAGCAAAGAAATTTTCACAGTATGTCTGATAATATTTTTTCTTCTGGAGAAAGTCTTATTTGTTTTATTTCGGCTAGAATAAAAGCAGTTTTTAAGTGTCTTGAAAAATATCTAGTCAAATATTATTTACTGTCATCATGACAAAGATAAAATAAATCAGTTATTAGAAATGAGTAATAAAAACTATTATGTTTAGAAATGTGTTGAAAAAATCTTCTTTCCGTTAAACAGAAATTGGGGAAAATTAATAAATAAACAGGGGGGCTATTAATTCTGACTTCAACTGTATGTATGTATGTATGTATATATATAGCACACAAGAGACACTATATGTGAAATTCCCCTTTTGTTGACTTGCAATATCAGACCTTGCAAGGCCCTGTTTGTGATTAAAATAAATAAATACTTTAAGCGGGCCAATCAGAGAAGTCCAGCAGGCCACATGTGGCCCGGTGGCCGTAAAATGCCCAGGTCTGGTTTACACTGTTGAATGTTTCCTGCTAATGACAGAATAGTTAGAGAGACATCCCTATCATTATATCCCAGTGCATTATGTCAAGCTCTGTGTGTTTACCTCTTGCACAAAATCATGAGCTTTCATTCATACAACTTATGCTGTAGCTTATATTTAGGTGCCCTCATGTAATCTACATGTTGCACCCAAGTTGTTGCACAGTGTATTTTGCAATCCTCTTGTAAGAGATTATTGAAATAAAGCATTATTAGTAAACAATACAGTAAAACATGTCAAAAATAAAAGGAGAAAAAAAAGAGAAACACAACAAAGTTATTCAAGTGCTTTATTTTATTTTTCTTAATCTTAATTTGTCTTCACTGAAATCATAGTAAGATCCCCTAAAAATCTTCAGTTGGTTAAATAAACGGTAGGTTATCATAACTCACTTTTGCTGACTACTAACGGGTATTTGTAAGCAACAAAAAACAGCCGTTGAAGCTTCATCTAAACAGATTTTGGTTACATTTAGCTCACTGTGTGACTGGAATCATGCTGGTATAGTTTATTTCTACAAAATGCACACATTGCACTGAGGTATATTGTATTATTTGCCGTCAACTTCATGCAGTTTGCATTCATTAATAGCATCTCTTAATCCACCTACTAGAGTACACTGTGAGAGTATAGACGCCTAAGAATGGGAGAAAATGTGCCTAAGACTAATCTTGCAAAGTTTAGCCGCATATTATAGTGTATATATTCTGAAATATTTACAAACATATAAATGCTTGGTGACAGATTCAGGTTAAAGCTTGGATCTTAAAATCTGTGAGCTTCTCTTCAGTCTAGAAGGAGCCACTCGATCTGAAGAAGAGTGGCTTTTTGCTAAAAATGTACAAATCTTAAAAGACAGGTGTTATTTATTTGTGATTTTTGACTTGTTTTCAGAGAACTACAGAAACAATGTTTCTCCACCTGTAAATTGTTAAAAACTCATTTAAAATCCATTAAAAACATGTATCCCCAATTGGCAGTGAGTTTACTTCCAACTAACTGGATAATGGGTAGAGTTGTAGCTTGTTAAAATGACTCATTTTGACTCTTAAACGACTTGGTAGTTTCTCTTTCTAGTTCGTGCTGCATCAAAATAAATGATCCTATCAATGCAGTCCACTTTCTGTTTGATAAGTATAGAATCTCACTTCATTTAAATCATCTCTGGCTTTCACTGATGTCCTTGCTGGATTTGGGGAAAAGAAAGGGTTAATTAGGAACGCTATACAAACAAAATGACAGACTCAAGATACAATTTGTCTACTAACATTTACAACCTAGGCAAATGCAAGACTCAACAATAAGGAATGCCTGATGGGCCACACAGTTTGGTCAGGTTTGGATGCTCAGTAGGGCCAGTCTAAAGTATTAAAGATTGAAAAATAAAAAAGATTATGGTAATTTGGCTTTAATAATTTGTCAAAAAAATTATTGGATTAAATGGGAATATTTTGGGTTCTATAGAAGAAACCCATTCTCCAATTTCAAATTCATAACTCAAATTTAACCATAAAAATTACGATTGATTTTTCTTTCCTGGGGGGTGTCTTTGTTTAAAGGCACAGTATGTAATTTTCACCACTAGAGGGCAAGTATTCACAACAAACAAAGGCTGACTTTGAAGCCGTCATGGCTTGTGGAATCATGGCAGTTGTGGTCTTCAATACATCCTATGGGACTCTTGCAGAAATCATGTTCAAGGATGAGCTAAAGTATTCAACACTTATTATCATGGTAATATGAAACAAGACTAAAAGCTGTCGAAGTGAAATGAGCGCGACATGGCACAAAAGCAGCGGAGCTTTTATTATGGCACAATCGATCACTTCCAGTTCTTCAGGTCGTGATCACGTGGGAAAGAAGCAGCGCTGTTTTATCAAACTAAATACATTTTAAGATTGTGTTAGGTATTTTCTAACAAATAAAACCAGAAATCAAGGGACATTAGATGTCATTAGCATGGCAACACACAACACGATTCACTAGTTAAAATTGCTTATTTCTCTGGTTTCTTTGAAAAGACTCTTTGAAAATGTATAGCACTGTAGGGTTGGGCGATGTTGACCAATTTAGCATCGTACTAATGTGAAACATCTCGATGGACGATGGCACCGTCTTCATATGGGAGGTGAATTAATTATTTATGAATAATTAATTAATTCATAATGAATTAATTATTTGTAACCTACCGTTTCAACTACCTGGTCTTTGTTTTACCCATAACCAAATCATAAATAAAGTACATACAAATTACCACCTGTCAATCACTTTTTCCGTGGCCTGAGTAGGCAGAGTGATCCGTATCAGTCATTTGTTTGGTGCGGTGGATGGCGGAGGGGTGTCGCGGACGAAAGTGAGCGGTGCAGTGGGTCTCGCGGACGAAAGTGAGCGGTGCAGGGGGTCTCGCGGACAAAAGTGAGCGGCGCTGGGGTGTCGCGGACGAAAGTGAAGAGGGTTGGGGAGTCGCGGAAGAAAGTGAAAATGAACAGCGGACAGGGGAGGAGGGCGGTTGAGGAGAGAGATCGGTATAATGAGGTGCCGGATCAGATTTCAGAGGTGCCGGATGCGGATCCGGCGTGTTCCGGCACAAATTAAGCCCTGGATAGAGACAAGATTAATTAAATATCACGTTTAACAACTATAGTGAGACACGATCCAGCGATACATCCTTGATAAACTGTCCGACGTACACTGTTCTCTGGAGCTCAGACGAGCGCATGACAGTGTGTGTGTGGGTGTGGTCACGTGATGTGCATTTTCAGTGGACGGAGGGCTGTTCAGAAATGCAAGGTGAAACACCAGTGTGGACGTGGGTCATTTTCGTTCTAAAATGCCATTTTAAAAGTAAGCTGTATTAGTGTAAACGGGGCCTGAGTGTGTATTTTTCATGAGCGGGTTTGCGACGGGGGCGGGGCGGAGGATCGGCGATGCCGGCTCAGCATTGTGATGTCTATCGGCCATCGGCGATGGACGATGGCTTCGTCTATCAGCCCAACCCTATAGCTCTGTTCTAGAGGTTTTTGGATATTGTACACTGAAAAAATGCAGGGTTGCACAATCGATTTAAATTAGGACAACATGAAGAAATTAAGTTAACATATATTAGTTTTTTCAAATTTAAGTGGATTGAACATAAAGCAATTAGGTCATTGTGTTGTTTCAGCTCATTTAAAATTTAAATAAGTACTTTTTTTTAGTGTAATACAAAAATCTTACGTAACGTAATAAATCCCATTAGTTAAACAAGTTAAAAGCTTAATGTATTTGTTGTAAACTTCTTTGTAAAAATAGTATTTGTTCAAATATCAGGGTTTCTGCGGTGTCTTAAAAAGTCTTAAAATGTTTAAAAATCTCAAAATCCAAATTTTAGGCCTCAAAAAGTCTTAAATTTACTGAAATAGTGTGTTGTTGGTCTTAAATCTTTTTAAATAGGTCTTAATTTTTCTTAATGTTCATGTAAAGCTACCCAATCTGGCCCAAACCCATACAATCACCAACAATCTTAATAAAACTGTAAACTTTTTTATTTAAAAAGGTCATTTTAACTATTATTTTCCTTACAATAACATTTGTTTAAAAGTGCTCCTTGTGTTTACTGCTGGGGACACTGACTTAGACAGATGGCTGTGCATAGATTTAGTTTATTATAGTTTTAAAACTCTTTTTATTTTAAAGAAAGTTTTATGTTGGATACAAGTAGATCTTGCTCATGTTTACACAATATTTAACATAGCTTTCTAAAAAATATCTAAAATATTAAAATTGTTTTATTATTAAATTGTTATTGTATTATTAAATTACACATTTTTTGATAGGTTAAATAAATATATTTTTCATCTGGGCCATTTAAAAAAAATTCTTAGCATTTAGCCCTGTATGAGTCTAAATTCATAATGGTCATAAAAATGTCTTAAAAGTTTTAAATTTAACTTGGTGAAACCTGCAGAAACCCTGAAATATACAGTAGTGGCCAAAAGAAATGTTCGAAGAGGACATTAACAAGATATTTGCTTTCAAAGAGCTATTAAGTACAATCATTCAATCAACCCATGAGGAACTTGTTTTACTTTTCTGGTTACAGTTTTGAATTGACAAAACCATTTAGCAGTTTGTGACATTTTTTTTTTTAAATCTCATGTTTCTTTTAGCAGCCCTTATCCTGCATTCATTCATTTGTTTGTTCATTTCCTTCGGCTTACTCTGTTATTTATCAGTGGTCACCACAGCAGAATGAACCACCAACTATTCTGGCATATGTTTTACGCTGTGAATGCCCTTCCAGCTGCAACCCAGTACTGATAAATTTAGTTCATCCAATTCATTTATACTGCATGTCTTTGGACTGTGGGGGAAACTGGAGCACCCGGAGGAAACCCACGCCAACACCGCTTATTCTGCATATTAATGAATAAAAAATTGTTCTTACATGTTCACAAATTAAATAACTGAAACGCATAACAGGTTTTACACTCTGCAAAACATCAGTATGTTTAAATAAAGGATGAAGACTTGAATTTTCCTAGTCTGGAAATATGACCACTACTCTGTAAATACATCTTTCTGTCATATCTTAAAATGTCACCTCAAATTGTTCTGACAATTGGGGCCGGCAGGAAAAAGTCCTTATTGTTGAGTCCCAAAAAGTGCAAACAGCAAACAAAGGCAACTGATGACTTACAGCAGCAGCACAGCAGAGAACAACATCATTAGGCTGAGCCCATTCTAATTTAAAGGCAGCTTTGTGAATAATTGTTATGATTCACCACAACAACACAAAAAGTTAATGGACAGGTTTGAACTTACACCCTGTACTAGATATACTAAATAGTCAGTTGCAAGCATGGGCAACACGAAAAGCACATTTACAGTACAGGCACACATACTAAAAAACACACATATTGAACACGCATGCACTCTGATACACATTTTACATGGTAGTCCAGTTATTACCAAGTGGATGATGTCCTTAGACTAATGTTTTTTAGGGATGTACCCAGGACAACAACTCTGTCTCAGCCAATCAATGTTTGTTAGCACCTCTTACAAACTAGAGTTACCTTACTTTTACTGTATAAAAAGGCTAAGCTATAAAGCAAATATGCAGTTTATTATTACTATAATGAACTATAGAAGCAGACTAGTGTAATCCATGTTGAAATCTGATACATGGAAAATATGCAAAGTACATTTACGACACACAAGTTCATATTTGGATTTGACAAATACAAGAAAATCACATAAATATTTTTAAAATTACTTTGTAAAGTTACTTTCATTCAAACAGTAAGTTTTTTTGAGAGGAGACGAGACTTTTTGCAAAAGATATTAAGACGATATACAAAAGGCATGATTGTAAAAAAAATATTTCTCAACTTTTATTTCCATTTGAACAAAAACTTTAAGTCAGAATTTGCCAGGGGTATGAATAATTGCGGGGTCTGAATAATTATATATTTATACAACAGTTTTGTCTGGTTCTCGAGTCTGATTGGCTGATAGCTGTGTGTGGCAAGCAGAGGAATACAGTTTGACAAATATTGCAGCTGTAGGACAGTGTACTTTTAAGGCTTTTTCTGGTGAGAATGTAGTTGTTTAGATTGCAGCTATGCAGTTTATTTATAAAGATAGTGCCTATTTTAAATGGATTCATCGATTTGGCTGCCATCAGCATGTCATACTGAGCAGAGAGAAGTCGTTTGATGTTCCGTCCCAAGATGGCGACAGAGACCGCATCATAAGTCCTTTGAGAGAAAAAACGCATTTTTTCAGCGTGCATTTCAAACTACCACTGAACAAATCATTACCATACATTTCAACACTCCCATTTTTCCCAAGGTTCTCCCGTATTTTACAGTTCTATACCGCTATCATCCCGTAAAGGTATTTTCTCCCGTATTTTTAATTTTCCTATGGTGTAATTTAAGTGTAATCTTTGCCTCCACACTCTCCTTTCAGTCTCACATTAAATCTGTTATTAAATCTACATTCTTTCATTGACGTCGTATTGCCCAACTGCGTCCCTTCATCAGTGGCAAGGATGCTGAGACTGTCGTCCATGCATTTGTCTCATCACGCATTGACTACTGTAATGCCCCTTTCATTGGTCTGCCTGCCAGCCTTATCTCCAGATTACAATATATTTAAAACTCTGCAGCTAGAATACTCACTCATACCAAACGTTCTGCTCATATAACCCCAATCTTGTATGACCTCCATTGGCTCCCAGTTGCATACCACAATAAATTCAAAATTCTCCTCCTTGCATTTAGATCCTTAATGGCCTTATTTTTGCTACATGCTTGTCCCCTGCATCCCTACTGGCTCATGTCACGTTCCTCTGACTCTGGCCTTCTTGCTGTCCCTCGGTTCCGCCCTTCATCATTTAGTGTTATTGCACCCAAACTCTGGAACTCTCTACCACGTTCACTCCGTTCTGTTAATAATATCTCAGAATTTAAATCTTTACTTAAAACTCACTTGTTTTCTGAATGTTACACTTCTGATTTGATAAACTGACCACTTTGTTTGATCAACCTTTGTTTATTTAGGCATGAAAACACTTTGAAATAAATATAAAAATGGCGCGATTCCCTTCCTTTCCATTACAAATGTCGTCTCTGCTCCTATGCAATCCTCAAAACAGTCATTAAGCGGTGACTGTCAGCTGACGCGCTCCATAGTGATATATGCTTTTTCCCAAACGGATTCTGTACACGCGATTTGAAGCAGAGCGAAAGTCTGGGGTTTGGGTGCATGTTTGAAAAGACATGTACACATAATTAATAATAATAACATCTAAAGATGTCGATCTTGGTGTGTTTTTTTTTCAAACACAACTTTGGTGTTTTGGTGCAGCCTTATAATCTTAAAATGTCAGCAAAATCACCTGTTTTGTTTATCACTTTAGATATTACGCAAGAGAATCATTCAAACACTAGCTCTAAAGTGACATGTTTAAAATAGCAACGGTTTTTGCTGTTCTGACGTCAGCTGCAAATGTGAATGAACGGCAGAAGAAAGTAGTTCCTCTTACAAAAGGATTTTAGAGTCTCTGTGTTTGTTTTTCTTTTTTTATATACACGATTATGCCATCAAACTGTTGTATAAACGCAATATCACACTTGTAGCAGTGCAATATGGCTGTATATCGTCACTGGTGGGACACTAAGGCACACGGCCTGCAGCCTCAAGCCAACTCACGCCTCCCACCAGTGCCAATATACAGCCATATCGCACTGCCACTCTTGTGAGTTTACAAATTACGAATATATTCTATTCCAACCATTGTAATTATATATATTACATATACATATATTACATATACATATGTTGCATATATGACATATATTTTAAATATGTGAAATGCAAATATAAACTTGTATGTCATATGTAATTTGTATATACTGCCATATATTAGATTTCTATGTGGGAAATAAGAGGATTAAAAAAATAAATAAATAATTTAAAAAAAAATTGATGACATCACAAACACTGATTGCCGTTGTCGTCCCATATACATCATAGAAATAATTAGTCTCAGAACGTCAACCACTTGGCAAAATCAGGACAGCCTTTTACACACCACTACAAGTTGACAATATTATCAGCCACCACAACAAAATGTCCCTCTGAAATAGATTTAAATGTGCTGAAAGTGGTCTTCCATCCATTCGTGTACAACAAACAGACTATCAGGAGGTGGGCGGGGTGTTCTGGGCCATGCACACAGTGGTAGGAACACCACGATTCATGACACACACAGAGTATGCAGGCGGATTGTGCCGGCCCTGCCGAGAAGCCTCTACAGACATGAAAAAAGAAGAGAGACAACAGACGAGTTATTACCCAGACACCTCCAGAACAAAGACGGGTGAGCAGGGTGCGAATGACGTGCCAAACAGTGCAAAGGAGAGATGGAGGGGTTAGGAGGAGTAGGAGGAAGGGATGAAAGGAGAGCAGAGGGTGAGGTTAATGCCGTCTAGCAGGCACGTTCAGCAGGCGTAAGGCAGGCTTTGGCATCATACCTCATTGAGCAGAGTCTACTGAATGTCGACAGCAGCGCTTGTTCAAAAACTTCAGCTCGATCGCAGCATGCAGGTGTTTCCTTCAAATGTTAATGGTTAATTCATCAGCATGCTCATCAGCGCAGTCTGCCATGCTGCTCCACCTGGAGACACACTCTTTTTTTTCATTTTCTTTTCACTCGCATTAAAGACTCTTCCAATCCAGCTCTTTGTGCCTGTTGATTTCAGGTCAAAGAGAGCATTGGTGCATCGTCCAATGAGAGAATCAGAAATTAATCAAACATTCCGTTGCAGTGAAGGGAAAGAAAATAACCCAAGCGTTCTAACAGATTTCATACAAAATTTATTTCATGCTTTGTTTGTACTCATGTTTTTTTTTCTATGCAGTTGCATAACATTGTGCATGCATTTTTGTTTTTTTTGTCTTTTTGTTCCCAAAGTTCTAAATTGCATACAATTTTCTTATAATGTAAATATACATCTGTCTTTTTTGCTTTTCTTTGTGTTTTAGTACCTAAAAGTAATGAGAGAAAACGGAAAATATCTCAACAGGATGCTGTTTTTTTTTTTCTTGTTTGTTTTTTTCCAAAAATAACACTGTCAAAAGTCTGCACTTGATATGTGAAGTAAACATTTGCTCACGACAGTTTGCACAGGATCTATTCACCAATAATTATGACATAAAACAGAAAAAGAACTCATTTTGCTCAGTTTTTTTTTGTTTGTCTATAAGATCCAGAATCACAAGCATGCCAGACAGAAACAAAGTCGAAAGGTGGAATTTACACTCTAACCACGAGCATTTAGTTCAGAATGTGAGGTCAATGTGACCAGAGCTGAGTCATGTGGTTAACAACAAAGACAGAATGAAGAAATATCTGTTGCTCAAATAAAGAACATGGTTTCTGAACATCTCATTGTATCCATGGCTACATGTCAATTCTGCAAAAGTCAGGAACTCTTGAAAGAAAATATGTTGTTTTTTTCTGTACAGATATTCATAACAGATATAGAATATTTTCCTCTTTTTATGTAACACCATGCAGCTCATGCTAAAATGAACAGGTAAGAGTCCACTACATCTGTCACTGCAGGTACTATCGTTAGTACTGTGGTTATAAAAACTCCTTCTGCTGGCTTTAAAGCCATCCATTGGTCACACTCTTCCATCGCTGGTCTTTAAGGTCTTCTTTAAAAAAGTCCTTGTCCGTTGGGTCCCTCACACTGTCGGATTCGGAATAAAAACGCCGACTAGCAACATCCTCTATTGTGCTCTCTCTCTCTCTACACATGCGTCCCTCTTGTGGATTCCAGCCTGAAATCCCTCTGGCCGTTGTGGAGTCCAGCAATGCTGGAGAAGGGAAACCAAGGTTTTGAGATGCTGCTGCCTTCTCAGGTCACTTTGAGCACCTCTGACTGCATATACTTAACAAGGGCAGTTTCCTCTTTGCAGGGATCTGCAGTAGAAAATACAGGGGAGGATGGGATTGCTCAGGGTCATCCTGCCATTGGGCCTTCTTTTCATTCAGCTCAAAGAATAAGGAGGAAATTGGCTGAGAAAATAAGACTTCCTTTTTCAGTATAGTAAAAAAAAAGGTTCATTTGGGTTGCTTTTGCAATCCAGGGCTAAAGAGGTTGGAGAAAGAGAGATGGACAGAAATGCACAGGGAGAATGAAAGAATTGCAGAGGAAGGAGAGACACTGGCCGTAGACAGCGGAGGAGAGAAAGAGGAAATCCTGATTGCTCCTACCTGGGTTCTTGTTAAAGAGGCGACGGAGAAAGAAGGAAGACTTCACCAGACCAAAAGGGAATTATACCATTTAAACGTAGAAACTAAACAAAAAGTAAAACTGACAAAAAAAACAAGTGGCTATTATTTAGTCCTCCAGGTGTCAGACAATATAATCAAACGGGAGAGGATTTATAAGTAAACATTCATAGTAAATTCATGATTTAAATCATTTGAAGGGAGGCTTTGCCTCATTAGTCCTTCCAGTTGTGATGTGCTCCCTGGAACAATAATGTGCTTTTAAAGAAAAGTTTACCTTCCTCATCCCTGATCTTCTATTGGGTTTGATACAACTAGGAAATCCATACAAATTTCCCTGAGATCTTTTGGAGGTTTTCTTTCTCTCTGATGGCTTTGTGTGAGTTAAAAGTCGGTACGTAAAGACAAGAAACAAGCAAAACAAACGGAGGAGGAGGAGAAGAGGAGACAAAAACACAGCTCCAGAAGACAAGGACCAGAAAACAAGACAGACCAAACTAAATCAAACAGCAGCAGGACAGGAGGAAGACCCAAGGAAAGAGCTCTAACTACATTACTGCTCCATTTATTACAGAATGGAGGGGATTGGAGAATGGGACCGCCGTAGAAGAACAGGTGGGACGCAGGACCCAGTGGACATCGACACCACCTCGGCCAGTGTTCGGGCCTTGCTGGATATGGTGCCCAGGCTTCGGGACTTTTGATAACCTTGGTTTAGTGGAGAGAAATGTGCACATGGCAGTTGCTAAGACACAAAGGCTTGGTCTTGACCTCTGTCAGTTTGCTCCACACCATGTTGGCTGCTATGGGTCAGGTTTAAAGGGTTTAAAATGGCATGCAGTCTCTGTGTGAGGGCATGCACAGAGATCAGTTGGTTAATCTGGCATTAGAGCGAGCAATGAAAACTGTGGATTGCAAGGCAATTTATTTTTTATATATTATCTTCAGATTGACTTATTTTAAGGCAGTCATGTCAAATGATTTATCAGGGTCAAAACCTCAGGTTTAGGCACTTTAAATGATCTTCACAATCCTTTTGAGTCATTTTGACCATTAAAAAAACATTTAAAGAGTTCAGATGCAAAAGCCGCTAAACGCCACTTACGCCAAAAATGAGCTAATGACATTGAGCGAATGCTTTAGGCACGTAGTACATGTTCAACAAATACGTTTGCTTCAAATCATCTAAATCCCAGCGTCAGAACATTCAGAAATAACTGTAAAGTTTGTTTGCAAAAGCCGCTAAACGCTACTTGCCTTTGATAGCAAATGCCGCCATGTCCCGAGAACCAATCAGAAGATTTGTCATCTTGCCAATCATGCATTCATAACGTTTTTTTTTGCGCAGTGACGCTAGTTTGATTTAGTCTTATTTACTACACATTAAACGGCAACTGCGTTTCACGAAACACAAAGTTAAAATGCCGTTCTTTTATCCCACATGGATGCTATGAGGATAAACAAGAGACGAAAAAGAGATCAAGACCTTGAGTATAATGAGAACGAATGAATGACAGCTTCTAAAAGTGTCTGAGAGACATCCTTTTTTTGCCCAGTAGGCCTACCTTGTGATTTATTTGCTAATGTAATCTATTTTTTTTAAAGATAAATATAATGTTTAAAACTATACATTATTTATATTACTTCATATTACCTTTACATCTGATAAGCTTTTTATATTAATGGACAATGCACAGATATTGATCTTTCACAATGTTTTACACTACTATATTTGAATCTTACAAGCTTAGTTTACATTACAATGTTTACATTGCTCTACTTACATTAAGGCCCAGTCCCAATTCTATTTTTGTACCCATACCCCTTCCCATAAAGGGGAAGGGCTTCAAATTTTACCCCTAAGAAATGGGACAGCACTACAGCACCTGCACACGTCTTCATACTGTATGTCATCGCAATCTCTTGCTTCATATGAGATCAGACGATCGCGACTGCTGTGGTTGTTCCAGCTGTGTTATTTTTTGGTATTTATCTTCAGGAAATCACTGAAGGCATATATTATGTTATCATAACGATCTAATGTGGCAATAAGATCGAACTACACTGTGCATTTACACCGTGGCCATATTCATTGATGTAAAAACACAAAAACAACATTAACATTATCCCAGACACTGTAAAAAGATCATTCCTAGCCACTAGACTTTTCTGACCGGGTATTCGAGTGTCATCAAGTGTCAGAATGTTATAGGACTGCTATACAGGAGTTATTATTAGGGATTATTGATAGCGAAATTTAGTGGTTTTTATTTTAGCGGGGGTTTTTTTAAAGCATGACGGTAAAACACAAACGCGGTTATGAATATATTAAAACATGTTTGTTGTAGAACTTCGTAATTATGACAAAAAAATGCTAATTTGTGGATTTCCTTGCTTCCGTGTGAAACCATGCTGCCGTTTTAGATGGTGTATTCTGGGAAATTTTCTTACCCCTTGGTTTCGAGTGTGGTCCAAGCTCCAAGCTAAAAAGAATTGGGACAAGTAAGGGGAAGGGCTAAGAGGTAGAATTGGGATTGGGCCTAAATCTAAATCCCAAATATCAGAAATGACAACAGATTGTTAAGATTTAATTCATGTCAATTTTAATGTTATTGATTAATGCACTTACTTGACAGATTTCATTTATTTATTTTCCTTCTGTTTAGTCCCTGCATGGCTTCCACAGTGGAATGAACCGCCACTTACTTGACATATGTTTTTAATTTGAGGTGGTTTGTGTATGTGTTTTATGTTTGGTAAAATAATCTCTAATTGCATCTTTAGTGATTTTTCAACTAATTACACTGTCTTGTCCCGATAGGTGGATTTAGAGGTTTTTGCAAAAAAAAAGCAGTTGTGGATTTAGCTGGTTTTGACGCAAAAGAAAATCTACCTTGTTAAAAACCAAAGAATTGTCTAAAGTGACATTTTTGAAAAAAGTTATTTTATTTACTAGCTTATAACCTTTTCATTATCAATAAAATGAAACTTCTGAACCTAAGTATAGGAGCCTGATAAAAAATGTTCATTTACAAGAAAAGAGGTCTGATGGATTTAGAGGGTTTTGCATCTGAACTCTTCATTTTATGCTTTAGTATATGTGTGATGAAAAAACAAATATCTCTGCGATCAGATTGTAGAATGTTTCTAAAACCCTAGTTCAGATATAATCATTTAAAGAGTATAACATTGTTAGAAGCCTAAAGCAGAGACTTGGTTAAAACGGGAAAAACAGATTAAAATAATTCTCCACTTGTAGCTCACTGCGACTCAAAATGAAAGAGTTTGTCATGTCACTGCCTGGTGTGTCTACACCATCTCCACACACTCCTTTGCCTTATGCAAAACCAAGTTTTCACTTTCTCATCCAATACCATACAGGCATCAGGACAGATTGTGCAGCAAGGCCGCAAGACTGTCCTAACACATGCACAACAATATGCTACAAAGAAAAAAACAACTGTGCAATCCAACAAACACTGCATGCGTACACACACACACGCGCACGCACCCACACGAACATCTCAACTCACACAAACACAGATAAATCACAAAAACATTAGTTGGGAAGAGTGTGTGTAGATCTGCTTGGTGATCTTGTGGTGATTTTGGCTGTGGGTAAGATCTGGAGTCAAACAGAGCATGCTCACACAGAGCAACATGTCATAAGACACAGACAGACAGCGCTATTGGTTAGAAAATGGTCACGTGACAGATTGGTGGATGGAAATTCTTTCGAATGTGATCAGTTTTATGTGGTCGCTGTGTGATCTGATGATGCAGGAGTCAACCTAACGCTGGGTTATATATCACTACATTTGCTGATGTCAATGGAAAGCCTGTGAAGCTACATGGCATGTAGGGGTCTTATGTTTATCTAAGGCTGCTGTGAGCACGGTTTGAACAGGCATGGATATCAGGTGGTGACCCTGGCATGGCCGTCTTCTGGGCTGTGCGCCCAGCCTAGCTGCAGCAGTGGGTAACCCTGTGTGCCATGCGTTGGGCCGGCCGGCTCCGCCCCTGACCTCCCTGAGAACATTCCGGCTATGAGCCAATCGGATAGCATTAGGAAGACCAGAGAGATGGAAGGAGGAACAAACACAGGGACAGACCACAGCAATGTACAGTGGTGGAAGAAACAAGTAAAAAACAAACAAACAACAAAGAAAAACAGAAAAAAGGGAAGATTAAGGTTGGCCCCAAGAGGCAGCTGTATGTGTGTTAATATGACGTAATGCAGCGTGGTGTGGAAAAAAAAAACGTATTTACAATATGTTAAAAGAGAAGAGGGTTGGAGAAATGTGACTTGTGGAAGCGTGCAGGGAAGGATCTTCATTTGACCATCATTTATTTGCGTATGAACAATTTGGACTATAGTGTAATACGGTAAATAAAAAAGAGGCCATTTTTGAGCCAATGCCAAAATCTGAGTCAGCTGAGGTGGAAATTTAAGACAAAATTTGGTCTTGTTTGTAAAGAAAATGAGAGTTTTTATTCCATCATTATAAACTGTCTGTTGTGGGCGCGCTCTGCTTGTCTGTAGGTTGTATCTGTTTTGTTTATTGTGTAATGCACATGATGTAAATACATTTGTTTGTGTGTGTGTCAGGCAATCGTCTCACGCAGAGATTACATACCCTTCCTCACTCGGGTGCCAGTGTTTGTGGACCGTCTGCCAACGTTGAGCAGAAAGCATGGAGTGTCTCCCCGTGGCTCGTTGGGGTTAAAGATCTGGCCGTCCTCAGGGGAAATGGCTTGGTCTATATGGGGACAATCCTCATTGGCCAGAGCTGCTTTAGCTGCCTCACCGTTCACTTTGGGATCTTCAAACACACAAGCACATGTAAGAAGAACATGGCGATACATCAAGACTGATGTACTGTAAGCGGGAGCAAAGATGGATGAGAAAAGATTATGGGAAGCCCTGCTGTTGACATGGATGTAAATGTATGCTGTGGTTGCATGCATATATGTTGAGGTTATGACTAGTTTGATTTGAAGCATATTTGATTATTATTATTATTTTCTGTTTTATTAAAACAGGCCTGCAAATAGGCAATAAAATGAAGTAATGACATAATCTGAACTTTAAAGTTCAAACAGGCTGCAAAAATCAGCAAAACAAAAAACATTTGCAATACTTCCTAAATAAGTGATTTATAATAAATACTTTAAATAGGGGTTTACCTTTAAAATGTTTCTTTAGAACTTTAGCTGACCATGAATCCCTAATGATAGGATATCTTTAAAATCCATGCTTCTAATATCCAAAATATTTATGATGAAAGATCATGAGGGCGCGCGCCGGTTTTTTGAGTCCAGCTGTAACAGCCGCGCGGCCGAGTTCATTCAGTATGATTCCGCCTATGCCAGCTTCTGTTACTACAGGTACAAGTTAATCATTAACTAAGACTATTTGAATCAAATTTTTTGTTCTACAACGAGCTTGGTTAGCCTACCTTTGATTGGACTGTTCTGGGAAGAAGGAGGGTGGGTCAATCGATCGGTCAGTCAGTCAGTCAGTCAAACAGTCAGTCGACAGCGGCCTCTGGTGAGTTTATACGAGAACAGCAGGCGCGAATGGCACTCACGAGAGAAATTTGAGGTCTTAAAATGCGTATACAGTGGCCTCTGGTGGATTCGCGAAAAAAACCCTACAAAAAAATGTAGCTCCTGGGACATATTTGGTTCTCTCCAGAAATGTTTGGATTGTATTTATGTTGTAAGTAATGTTCAGTTTCTTGCATAGACCAATTGTTTTGCTCCATTAGGTATATTATCAGGAGCCATGGCATTATGTTTTGTGTTGCCTATAACTTTTTCTTAGCCATTGAGTTGTATTTTATGTGTGACCAAGAACCATGGATTCGACTAAAAATATTCTTCTTGTAGTCACCTACAAAAACTCTGGCCTGATGGTGAGTGAAATAACTGGGTGCAACCAAAAGATAAAACTGTAAATGTCTGAGAACCACTAAATTGACTATGGTACATGCCTTTTCACTGATTAAATAGCATAGTCCTCAAGTTCAGTCTATTTCTTCTCTGATCATTTTGTCCTGTAACTAATAACAATGTTTTTAAAAAAGATACAAGACTTAAACATTTTGGATCAGGGTGGGGCTAAGTCGGAGCACTCCCTCTGATCACTCTGGCTTTGCGTTGGTTGGGGAAATTCCGAATTGAACCAAAACAAATCATTACAATTGGCTTGAGATTGGCAATGAAAATTTGGGAAATGCAACCTGCAGAACCTCGGGATTAAAAATAATTATAAAAAATTAAACATTTTATAAACAAAATAAAATAAAAACAAATCAGTTAGTGAATTGATGAGCTTTGCTGGTTGCAAAAAAAAACAATCAAAAAATCTAAACTATCCCATGTACAAACAATTTTAATCTAAAATTGGTACTGAACATTTATAAATACCCTTAGTTACCACATACAGATTTTTTTTGTCATTTCAATATATTGTAAATAGATTACCTATTAAATTGCAACTGGAGCTTGTAAAACTAACACATATTTGGTTCAATTGCCAAGAAAAGATACAAAACAAAACATATGAATTACTTAAGATTAAAAAAAGTTACACAACATTTGACTGGAAAGCAGGGTGCAGGTCTGGTTTTGCTCCAAAAGATGGAGGGAGGAGCAGTGAATTATAGCCTCCAGCCATAGTGTAATATATAGAAACAGCTCGTGGCAACCAGCCTGTTCACCTGTGAGCTTTCTGGCAGCCAGAAGCTTCTGCTCAGTGGATTTACGCCTCATCGATCAGACCTGTGAGAAAGAAGAGAGCGGCCAAAGCTCCTCCAGGGAGTGAGCGCTGTGAACTATCATATCTTCCACCTGGATTTTCCATTGTATCGCCAACACTGATTCAAGAACGCTCTCTCTGACATATTACTGTCAACAGAAGAGCATCTATCAACAGGAACAACAGCCTTTAACATTGTGGTTATTCAAATGGGACATGAATCCAGTTGGAACTATTAGAGAGGCTACATTTCATTGTGGTCTATTGAGATATAGTACACCCATACACAAAATATGCTGCACTATCTAAAAATGTCGCTAAATAGTACTAAAAGACATTTTTTGGCTCATCAAGGCTTCCAGAGGTCATAGAATTTCTGGAATATCACATAATTGTTTGACTAATTTAAGTGCTACTGTATATAGCACCATCAAGAATCCAATAAGCCCAGCAATGGTTATTTAGTGTTTCTCTGGGGTAGTTAAGGTGCTACTGTACAAACCACCATCTTTAAAGATGTGATATGATGTAGTTGCCTTTTATTTTGCATAAATTCTAGAGTATTCCATTTTTTATAATGTCAACAAACCATAGATATTTACATTATATGTTGCCTACCCTGTTGTTGTCTATTGGAAGGAATGCATCAATAGAGCCACCATTTTAGTACAGGGTAGCGCTCCTTTGAAATGAATGTAGGACCAAGGTGTAGTGGAGAACTGGCCATCCAGAGCCCGAGATATATACACATAAATACATACAGTATATCTATGATCGGGAGTTTTCCCGGTGGTCATTGTGCAAATATTTTTTTACAACACTTTTCTACATTGATGGATAAGTGACCGCAATGGCATTGTCGACAAAGAGCGTGTGTTTGTGTGCATGGAAATGTATTATCCTCCCTTCCTGTTAAATTTGATCTAATCTGTGTCCTGAAACACCCTCTCCTGCTTTCACTTCTCTTTCTAACGGAGGGAGCGTTTCCTTTGGGAATAAATCCCTGTTATGAACTACTTGTTCACTTAGCCGACAATAATACAAGTTTTTAGCACTGCAGCGTCTTCTTGTCATATTTCATTTACATTGTTTGCTGATTTTACTCAACAAAAATAAGCCTAGTATTTAGTGCCAGTTGGTGCTATTTTGCCTTATGGTCAGTGCAGTAAGAGACTGTATCCGCTTGTTAAGTCGTGACATATCGGTGACGTATGGAATACTGTTTCCGGATCCAAGCCACTACTCATTTGAATTGAGAAAAATCATAAAATCATAGTGTACACATAGTGCACACAGTGTCTCTGGACTGAAATATCAAAATTTTAACTATTTATAAAAAATATATCACTTTCTGGCCATCGGATATTAGGCATGGATATATATATATTGCGTGATTTTATATATATATACACAAAATATATTCTCGTGATTTTCAAAAGTATTACAGCGCTTTGTAAATGTTTATTATTATGACTTGATGAGTCTCCCCATACAGTTTGATAGAGCACTTGGACCCGGAAGCCGCTTCACGTGGCATCAAACTTAACAAGCAGATTATAATCAATAACGTTACTTGTTTAGCACAAAAGTTTGTAACATACAAAAATGTAAAAAACTAAATCTTACCTATGAAACGTTATGCCTTTGTGCTTTGTTTTCTTTGTTTGCTTGTTACTACACCCGTATGCAGCACAAAAGTCCAGCATCTTCAGATCGGCTTTAGACTTGACTAGTACGGTTGAATGACATTTGTCCTGGGAGTACTGTACAAATGTGGCTGCGCTTTTGACGCATGTTCAGGGTCCGTATTCGATATCTAGTGTATATATCTATGTCAACAAACAAGCTGACCATCACAAAAATATTTTAATAAAATTATAATATATATATATATATATATATATATATATATATATATATATATATATATATATATATATATATATATATATATATATATATATATATATATATATAAATCATATTTATTTATGAATAAAATTTAATTCTTTGGTCAACTTTGTGTCATGGTGCAACCACATATTACTTTCTTTCTTTTGTGAAAAACAAAAAGAGAAATGTATGTGTTCTGATTGTTATTACAGTAAATGGATACTGGAGCTTTACCGCATCAAAAGGCATATCAATATGCCATTAAAAAAATGTTCACTACATTACTTTCAAAGCCACTTTCAAAAAGTTTTCTCATGAAACTGGATTAACTTGATTTGTTAAGTTTCAAAAGAATGACATCAGCACATCTTTTATTAACTCTGATGAATGCACCAGACCGTCTGTGTTTGCTCTCATGGTTACAGAAGTCTTCAGATACTGTATAGAGAACAAGTCAAATGAACCACTTTTCTGATACTTTATGATACAGCTTCAGTTATTTTTCACTTCATTATACTGAAATAAATGGTCCACATGAATACATACATACAGGCTGGGAATGACACACTGAAAAAAATAATGATAATAATTAAAATAGCTTCAACTAGTTATTTCTTTGCAACTAGTTCCAGAGAATATTCATTCAGTTTCCCTATTTAAAACTGAATTGAAAGACAATAACTTTGCCTGTATTAGTGTTTTTATTAATTCAGTCTAAATTAGCCATTCTGAATATGGGCTGGATTTAAAAATAACCTTTTGTTTATTGTTTTAAATGGTGACCTATTATGACCATTTTTACAAGATGTAAAGTAAGTCCCTAGAGTGTATGTGACGTTTCAGCTCAAAATATCCCACAAGTAATGTTTTATAACTCTTGGAAACTGCCCCTTTTAGGCTTCGATCCTAATTGTGCCATTTTGGTGACTGTTGCTTTAAATTCAAATGAGATTGTGCACTTTTCAAAAGAGGGCGGAGCTACAAATGCATATGCATCAGAATACTGGCAGATTCAAAACAGGACTAACGATATCTATGCGAAAAGAGTAAAAACATAAGTGTCTCAGCAGAAGGCAGTCTATTGACCCTTTTACACAGTGATACCAGTAAATATCCGGAAAATTTCTGGAAGGACTTTACCGGTAAATTAAAAAAGCGTTCACACAGGCAAGGACATTCTGGAATTTTTCTGCAAAAGACCATTCACACATCCATTCCAAAAATACTGGTAAATTCTGACATCATTAACCAGAAATGAGCTCTAAACGGCAGCGCTTGTATTTGTAAATATAGAAGGGGTCAGCCTTTAGTTGATGGTTTCACTTTTATTTAAAGCTTTAGCTTTCATGCAGCTCCTTTTTCCCAGAGACATCCAAAGGCAAAAGCGTTAACCACAGCTAAATGTTTGACTGCATTACAAATTATGTAGACAGATAAGTTTTTTGAAACAACTTTGATGAAAGCATATAGAGCAGTGACCATCAACTGGCGGCCCGCTGAGCCGTTCAATCCGGCCCGCGACTGGATTCCAAAATTGTGAGGATCTAAAAGAAAATAGTGGTCCACACTAGGGCTGTGCAATTAATCTAAATCGAATCGCAATCGCGATTTGGAACGTTGCGATTAGCTAATCGCAAAAGGCTGCGATATGACATGTATATTATTTAACTTCCCATGCTCAGAGCAAATGCATGACTGCCGTCTGTGACAGTCGTCTGTGTGTGACAGCCTTACTAGCCAATCGAGTGAGCACGCTTTCGTACTGCCCAATCAGAATTGCGCAACTGAACTATGCGAAACGTCCACAATAACAAACAGGAAAGCACGAATGGCTACATGAGGAGCGTCTTGCTAAAAAGCAGGGGCGTTGATTTAGCATGGACAGAGGGGACGCGGAGGGGGACCAACTATTGAAATGTCCCCACCAATAATTTATTTAACTTTAAAAAAAATCCTGCTGTCAATATTAACCTAGACATGTTAACCTAGAAAGGCTGTGCCTTTCCCTGCTGTCATCTGAGAGGCTGTAAAAAGGACATAAAGAGCTTTTTTCAACGAAAAGTGAATGAGTCCATCATGATAATGGCGTTAATGCTTGTGTTTCGTGCTTTAACGCACAGTCTGTCGTTATAGCAGGCTGATAAAGTCTGTGAATAATATGCCCTGAAAACTAACTGCAGAATAAACAGCTAAATGCAAAAGTATATGATCCCTGCCTGACAGTTCTCCTGATTTCTCTGAGTAACAGGTGCAATTTTGGTTCAAACAGTTTGTCAAAAAAACTACAGCCTGTGCTCCGTCTTTTATTAATACTCATGAGACATGTTTCATTTGCACTACGGCTAAAATAAACGGAAGTCTTTATTAAACTTTCTCTTTATCAGTTAATAAACATTCTTTTAACGTTACACTGTCAGGCCTGTAGCCAGCTTTTTGAATGGGTTATTTTTGCAGTTATTCGGCTGATTTTCTATTTAGTTATGAGATATAAACATTACATTTTAGTGACATTTTAAGAACTAATTTTTGCTGCATTATCTTGTCGGATGGTTATCATAAACACACTTTTTGATGTACTAAAATATATTATAAACCATTTTGTCAAATTGCTTAATCACACTATTTTACTATTTTAAGTGTTTATTTACAAATGTGCATTTTAACTGTAAGTTTAATATTACAGTTTTATAAAAATAATGAAAATTTATAATAAACAAATGAAAATATACTTTTAATATACAAATTTATTATCTTTCATTACATACACACACACACATATATATAAGTACAATTTCAGAGATGTTTGCTAATATTAAGTTAATATCTTTTAAGCTCCTTTTTTAACTAACACTCTAAAATACAGATTATTGAATTATTCACTTGACTACAAAATTAAATCGAAATCGCAATATCTGTCAAAAAAAATCGCAAAAGTATAAGAATTAAACAGTATAAACGTTAAACATAATGTTAAGCCAAAATGAGATTTTTATTTGATTTTCTTCTTGGGGGTCCGGCCCCCAAGGAGACTGCCTCGTAAAATTCTTGCCCTCTGACAAATATAGTTGATGACCCCTGATATAGAGGAACAATTTCACATGTCGAGATGTACATAATATGTGTGTGTCATGGCGGTCACCGGAGCACTTCTGCACACGCATCAAGCAACTAAAGCAGAGCTTGAAGGTAAAGAAACAGTGGTTTATCATAAGCCTTTTAACGATGAATTTTTACACGGTTGGCATTCAGAAGGAACATAAAAACGTTATCTGACTAACATCTAGCAGCTAAATGTGCAGCTGAATGTTCTGATTGGTTGGAGTTGACGTCTCACGTCAGTCCGTTCTAAGCATGAAAGCGCTCTTTCCGGCAAATTACCGGTGATGTTACAACTTCTCCTTCTGCAAAATTGCTGGGACAAATTTACCGGTATTTTCAAAAAGTTGACGGTAATTTTCCGGAAAAGGTCTGTATGTATGAAAGGGGCTTATGGAGATTACAGTGTTCAATAACTCCACATTTATAATCATAATAAACACTGACATTATCTTCAGCAGGTGAAAACTCTAATGGCGGACGGCTGCTTCTCATTCAGGGCTGTTTATGCTTTCCTTTCTCTCTAATGTCACGTACAAAGGGAGAATGTCATTTCTGCAGACTGTTTTTATCAAAGATGATAATGAAACCAATGGAATTAATGAATGTTTACCATTAGAAGCTGGCTATAATCACACGTTGTTCACACTCAACTGTGTTTAAACCCCTTATAAAAGTGATTTTTGCATAATTGGTGCTCTTTAAATGATTTAAAATAATAAGTATTTTTATTTGACCAGTTCAACACGTACAAATCTGCAACTGCGAAATAAGTGGATTCTAAGAAATCTCAAGGCTGCAGATACATGTATTGACCTCTCTGTGAATTTGTGTGTGTTTATTCATGATGTGTGCTCATTTACAGTATGAGCAAACAGCACACCGATACTTAAAAACTCGCACGCACGCACACACACACTAGAAAAAAGTAGTGAAGTGATTCAAGGCTGTGTGATGGAGAGTCTGTAAACAGGAGAAAGGATGATATGACTCATCTTTATGAATAGTTTGATGAACAGGCATTCCTCTGACTCTCTCTACCATTGTTTCTGTCTCTCTTTCATACTGCAGGCAAAACAAAAAAAACCTCATTCTCCACCGTGGCTATTTTAAAAATGACTCAACTATTATTGTACTCTGACAAACTAAAGTTCAAGTATTATTTCAGTCTCAAATATTTTAGCATAGGTGTCTCCTGATTTTAAGAAAGAATGAGCAAAGATGTCAGAAATACAATCAATATTGTAAAATGTAATTTTTTTGTGTAAATTGTAATAGCAGAAAAATCAGGAATTAGTATCAGTTGATATTTTTGTTTCATGTGCTAATAACTGAGTCAGTCTGCTGCATTCTGGATTTAGCACCTGTCGCAGAAACATTTCAGATGTCTGTCGAGCACATAAATAATTTATAACTTGTTAAAAATGTCTGAAATATGTGGAAATATGAAATAGTAGCAATTTTTTTCAGCTAGGCAATGTATTAAACATCAAAACTCATCTGATGATTATCCTCTATGCAGTTATTTCTCTTAAAGTGGAAAATATTGGCCAAAAGTAATGTTCGAAGGCAACATTTCTGTTCAAAGGCAACATTTGCTTATAATGACCCTACAAGTTTGTAGAACATATTTTAATGAAAAAGGAAAACACTAAACCTAAGTTAAGGTATAAGGTAATCAACAGGGAAAAAAATGGAAAAAGGGTGAACTAATTTACAACGCCTAAGATATAATAATTTATTCACAATTCATTGACTTGCATTGTGTTTGATTAGCGGTCTTACCTCTTGTGCGTTCCTCAAAAATGTTATTAAAAATGAACTGAAATGCGGAGCACATCTAAAAGTATACAGTCCTGTTTCGCATTTTATCATATTCATTGCATAAACTGATTAACTACTACCCCTAAAGCTAGCCCTTACCCATGTAGTTGCTTTATATAACCTTGTGCTTTCCTACAGTATGTTTGTTCACAGTGTAAAATAATGTGCAGCCGAATTCTGCATTATTCTTAGAAAATATGCATCAACGTAACAGTATATTTGAATAAAAACAAAGTTTTCCTAGGGCTGAGATAAATTTAGGCCACTACTATAGGCTATATATCTTTTTAAACACAATACAAGTAGAAATCATCCTACGGCTTCAATTTGCAGACTGTTGTATTTTGCCTGCTCAAGCAGTAATATCCAGCTGTAATTATGTGTGAATGAGAAGCTGCTAAGTTTAAATACCCACACACTGATTGTTATTTACATGTGAGAGGTAGAGCTCGGTAAAGGACAGATCTGCTGGGGCTCTGCTGCTCCTGCCCTACTTCTTCAATGCTATTTCTGCTCTTCAAATGCTTCTTTCTCTTCATCAACCCCCTCACTTCCAGCTCCCTCCTCGGCGTTATCCAGTTTTTAAAAAAGCTAATATGAATAACATATTATTGGTGGCGCAGTGGGTAGCGCTGTCGCCTCACAGCAAGAAGGTCGCTGGTTCGAGCTTCAGCTGGGTCAGTTGGGATTACTGTGTGGAGTTTGCATGTTCTCCCTGTGTTCGCGTGGGTTTCCTCCGGGTGCTCCGGTTTCCACCACAGTCCAAAGACATGCGCTATAGGTGAATTAGGTAAGCTAAATTGTCCGTAGTGTATGTGTGGGAATGAGTATGTACGTGTGTTTCCCAGTGATGGGTTGCAGCTGGAAGGGCATCTGCTGCGTAAAACATATGCTGGATAAGTTGGCGGTTCATTCTGCTGTGGCGACCCCTGATTAATAACTAAGCTGAAAAGAAAATGAAGGAATGAATGAATAACAATGACAAGAATTAAACATCGGTTCAGTTAACTGATCACTGTTGTTTTTTTTACACAGAGTTTAGTTGTTGGTAAATTACTGGCAACGATCACAATTTACAAGTGAAATGCTAACTGATGCATCTTAAAATTCACGTTGACATATAGATTTACTGTGTAAAGCCATGATGCCCCTATTTTAAATACGGTTGTCACTACTAATACTATGCTGCTTATGTTGACACTAATTAAACCAATGCAATTTCAGGGCAATTCATAACTTTTTGTATTAGTGGCTAATTCATATTAGTTTGCACAATTTTATTCGCCCATTTTAGTATGATTTGCTCACCGCCCCACCCCCCACCCCAATAGGGGGTAGGTTTAGGGGTGGGGTTTTAGGGCCTCTTTTTAAAAATCCTACACTTTCATACAAATGAAATGAATGAATGAATGAATAACAATGACAATAATTAAACATCGGTTCAGTTAACTGATCACTGTTGTTTTTTTACATTCAGAGTTCAGTTGTTGGTAAATTACTGGCAACGATCACAATATACAAGTGAAATATTAACTGATGCATCTTAAAATTCACGTTGACATATAGATTAAAAAATGTAATAGTTTAGATTGGTCACACTTTATTTTACCCATTAACTGATAACTTTTAACTCAAAGTACCAAATAATTGCTTTTTAATAGTTATTAAAGTAGTACTTGTGTGGCACGGTGGCTCAGTGGTTAGCACTGTCGCCTCACAGCAAGAAGGTCGCAAGAAGTCCCGGCTGGGCCAGTTGGCATTTCTGTGTGGAGTTTGCATGTTCTCCTCGTGTTCTTGTGGGTTTTGCGTGCTTCGGTTTCCCCCACAAGTCCAAAGACATGGACTATAGGTGAATTGGGTTAACTAAATTGACCGTAGTGTATGTGTGTGAATGCAAAAGTGTATGGGTGTTTCCCAGTACTGGGTTGCAGCTGGAAGGGCATTCGCTGTGTAAAACATATGCTGGATAAGTTGACAGTTCATTCCGCTGTGATGACCACTGATGAATAAAGGGACTAAGCTGAAAGAAAATGAATGAATGAATGAAGTAGTAGTTTAGGTTTAGGTATTGAGTAAGATTAGGGCTGTGGAATTAATCATACTTATGCCAAACAACATCTTAAGCATGTAATAAGCCAGTGGTTGGGAATTAATACTTAAACTAAAGTGTTACCTTTAATTTAAATGTATAGGCATATATATGATACTGTCCCATCACCCTGTATATACATATAGCAAAGCCAGAGTATATTATAATGATGATTACAATATTTATATTCTCTGTTATCTCTGAATGTGTGAATGCCACAGTTTACAGCGAGAGCAGGAGCAGCTCTTAAAATACCATTATGCTGGCTGTGTTAAGTGTGAGTGGAGCGTTTTGAATAAAAAGCAGGGCCAAGAGCATAATGATAATTACACAACTCGTATTTCTCAGGAGACCTCAGAATTAGAAATAACTATACGACAGGGATGGATATAGGCACTGTCTATGGAGGACAGAGTGTTGACTCACCTCAAACAGTGATTCTGTGTGTGTATGTGTGTGTGTCATGGAGCTGCGGAGTGTTTGCCGTGCTTCTCTGCGACCGTGGCCAATTCAACAGATGCTTTCGCTCTATGTGCTGGTGAATCTTACGGTTCTCTGCCCAAAGTCAAATGGATGGAGCTGATAATCAAGGCCTTTGTGCCATCTGTAAACTCATTACAAGAGAGACTGCGCTAAAGAGAGAGTGAGAGAGAGTGAATAAACGAGAGGAAACTGATTGTTAGTGTACAGAGTATGCTTTATGGACACGGCGACTAACATTTAATTGGATTCGTTGTCCATTATGTGTCTCACTCTCATCTAAACATTACAGATGGAGCAGATGAATTCCTGAAAAACATTTTATCCCTGAAAACCAGCGTGCCAATTAACAGTAGACTGTGTATTGATTTATCCTACATTCATCCTCAGACCATCAACAGGGTGTGTGTGTGTGTGTTTGCAAAGGAGTCGTGCGAGGAGAGTGAATGACTGCAGCTCATTGCAGAGCGCGATTCCTATTGTGCGGTTGCTTGGACACTGTTGCCATAGCAACAGGCTCTAGTGCGGTGTAAAAACACAGAGAATGAAATAATAAAGAGATTGTGTGAAAACAGAAGGCATAACCTATCCTCTCACTTAATGTCAACGGTTCACCATGATCACTGACAGAAAGATCACGCATGTAAACATGAGGGATGACTAAATAAATAAACATCTGACTTACTTGAGTTTGTTGCTAATAGTATCATTATTCATTGAGTGAGTTGTCAAAGTTCAGTGCTTGGCACAAACTCTCACAACAGTAGGATGACCCTGAGAACTATGGCCCACTGATATCACTGTTCGGACACTGGAATTGGATTAATTCAGGGGTTTTCAAACAGGGGTCTGCAGAAAATGTAGAAATTTTATGTTTTATTTTACTTTTTTAATGTTTTCTACCATTCATTTTGTCTAGCTGTATATTTGTTTTTATTGATTTTAATTGTATTTATTATATAAAAACGTAATAATAAAAATATTGTGACTTTTTTAATACATTAAAAAATATTATAGGGGTACAAGGCTGAATAATCAGCAGTGTTACATCCTTCAGAAATCTGCTCAAAAAACACTATAGTGTACACTTCCTGAGAAAAGTCTTGTCACCTATCCAGGTTTTAGGAAAAACAAGTAATAACTTGACTTCTAGTTGATCATTTTGGTATCAGAAGTGGCTTATATGAAAGGCAAATGCCTCTAGATTATGTTTATTTCACCAAAATAAAATATGATCATGGCTTAATTTTTAATTATTTAAATAGGACAGTAAGGTCTGACTTTGCTTGGACAAAAGTCTTGTCACTTAACAGAAATAATGTACAGTATATAGAATATAAAGTCATGGTGCAGTGGAAAAAGAATTAATATTGTGTATGACTCCCATGAGCTTGGAGGACTGCAACCACACATCTCTGCAATGACTCTCATAACATGTGCAATGTGCAATGACTCAAAGAAAGCGCTCTTGCAGGACTCCCAGAGTTCATCAAGATTCTTTGGATTCATCTTCAATGCCTCCTCCTTCATCTTACCCCAGACATGCTCAATAATGTTCAAGTCTGGTGACTGGGCTGGCCAATCCTGGAGCACCTTGACCTTCTTTGCTTTCAGGAACTTTGATGTGGAGGCTGAAGAATGAGAAGGAGTGCTATACTGCTGAAGAATTTTCCCTCTCCTGTGGTTTGTAATGTAATGGGCAGCACAAATGTCTTGATACCTCAGTCTGTTGATGTTGCCATCCACTCTGCAGATCTCTCGCATGCCTCTTTACTGATAGTAACCCCAAACCATGATTTTTCCTTCACCAAACTTGACTGATTTCTGTGTGAATCTTGGGTTCATGCAGGTTCCAGTAGATCTTCTACAGTATTTGTGATGATTGGGATGCAGTTCAACAGATGATTCATCAGAAAAATCTACCTTCTGCCACTTTTCCAAATGATCTACTAGAAGTCAAGTTATTATTTGTTGTTCTTGGGATCAACGACAAGACTTTTGCCAGTTAGTGTATAGTCAACTGTTTAATGATTACTGTGATATGTTTTTCTTATTTCTCTATATTGATATTATTAAAATAAATCGTTTTGACAAAAAAAGAGCAAATAAACATCAGCGTTACATGCCTTATATACATGTAAAGTAATACTTTAATTATCATGTCAGCCAGAAGTTGCTGAGACTTTAATTTTAATATGTTAATATAACCGAAACAGAATATTGAGTAGGGGGCGGGGCTTTTTATCTACAGCTTTACATGAATCACACAGGGATCACACTATCTGGGGTCCTTGGCATCAAATGCTTTGAAAACACATGGGTTATATCCCAGATTATTCGTCACAGGGATGTAATTATGCCATTTACACATTGAGGATTCCCTCCAGTCAGACTTATCAAGGAGTCAATGGCACAATAACTCTCACAGACTAATAAGAGATTTTTTACTCAGTTTGAACAGACACAAGTCCATCTCTTCACTTCTCACAGAGCCATCTATACAATCTCTAAATGAGTGCCTTCAATTGAAGGCACTCACCACCACTTACTCATGGTAAGAATGCTGAGAACGGATGGAGTGGTTTGACATATCTTATTTATGTTGGTCCGGCCCTCTCACTGTGTCCCCTGCATACTGCACATGAGTGCTTGGTGGATCGGCAGCAAATCCAGTTCTTATTCGCTTTGTAATTTAACCACAAATCTACTATAACCCTCAAATGTGCTGTCAATGTATTGGGAAACTGCATTGATGCACTTGATAGGCTATAGTGAGAGCTGTGCCAGTAAACCTCACTCCCTTGATCTCAAAAAAGCTTACTTGCAACAGACGCTAGAACAGAGATGCCCAAAGTAGGACCCGTGGGCCAAAGTTGGCCCATTGTAACCTTTGATTTGGCCCACCATCCCATCTGAGAAGACAGTGAGAAGCATGGAGAGGGTTGGGGCAAATGCCTTTAAAAGAGATCATCATTTCTAATTTGATGTAACCTTTTTTTGTTTGTTTCATTGCTGAGCTACAAAAAAAAACTGAAATGAAATGTTTCTATTAAATGTTGTAAATTAATCTGATTTTTAAATAATGTAAACAATTAGGGTTGGGCCGATAGATGATGCCATCGTCCATCGCCGATGGCTGATAGACATCACGATGCTGAGCCGGCATCGCCGATCCTCCGCCCCGCTGCTGAGCCGGCATCGCCGATCCTCCGCCCCGCCCCCCTCGCAAACCAACTCGTGAAAAATACACACTCAGGCCCCGTTTACACTAATACAGCTTACTTTTAAAATGGCATTTTAGAACAAAAATGACCCACGTCCACACTGGTGTTTCATCTAGCATTTCTGAACAGCCCTCCGTCTACTGAAAACGCACATCACGTGACCACACCCACACCCACACACACACACAGCCAGCCACAGACACACATACTGTCAAGCACTCGTCTGAGCTCCAGAGAACAGTGTACGTCGGACAGTTTATCAAGGATGTTTCGCTGGATCGTGTCTCACTATAGTTGTTAAACGTGATATTTAATTAATCTTGTCTCTATCCAGGGCTTAATTTGTGCCGGAACACGCCGGATCCGGATCCTGCACCTCTGAAATCTGATCCGGCACCTCATTTTACCGATCTCCCTCGTCAACCGCCCTCCTCCCCTGTCCGCTGTTCATTTTCACTTTCTTCCGCGACTCTCCAACCCTCTTCACTTTCGTCCGCGACACCCTAGCGTCGCTCACGTTCGTCCACGAGACCCCCGCGTCACTCACTTTCGTCCGCGACACCCCTCCGCCATCCACCGCACCAAACAAATGACTGACACGGATCACTCTGCCTACTCATGCCAGAGTCCCACGGAAAAAGTGATTGACAGGTGGTAATTTCTGTGTAACTTATCTTTATTTATTTATGATTTGGTTATACGTAAAACAAAGACCAGGTAGTTGAAACGGTAGGCTACAAATAATTAATTCGTTATGAATTAATTAATTATTCATAAATAATTAATTCACCTCCCCTATGAAGACGATGCCATCGTCCATCGCGATGTTTCACATTAGACAATGTACGATGCTAAATGGGTCAACATCGCCCAACCCTATAAACAATGTCACTTGACAGATGCAGAAAACATCGGTGAGCAAATCAAGGCAAAAACTAGTTATTAAATACTTTAAATATTAAATAAATTAGGAAATTACCCGTGGCAACTATATTTAACTTTGGCCCACTAGCCTCAATCAAGTTTGGTTTTTGGCCCCTCATAAGGAAAATTTGCGCACCCCTGCGCTAGAAGCTGTCATCCTTGTTAATGTGCCGGGCTGCCATGCTGGAATTACAGTTTGAATCCTGCACTTAGCTGGTCAAGTGGAACCAGAGAGGCTACACTGGTGCTGTGACCCAGATGGGAGATCGCATAACGCTGGCCATCTAGTGATGTAGGTGCATCTTGAGCATACTTTATCTGCAACCATCTCCAATGCTGGAAACAATGGTTTGATTCCCACTGAAAGATGCATGTAACCTCTTAAGAATAATGTAACCTCTTGTGTTCTGAGCCTCTCTGCTTTAAAAACAAAAGTAGTTTGTGTCTGTTTTTTGTGAAATTTTGTGTTTGATTGTTTATTTAAAGAAAGAAAGTCATTTACGTGGCGTGATTGTAAATTAATAATGATAGAATTTTCCTTTTTTGGTTAACATATCCCTTTAGCAAAAATATTCAAGCGTAGCTACTTACTTAAATCCATACAATCAAATGTTGCATAACCTCACAAAAGCAAACTAATAATTATTGCATACTGACATATAAGCAGTGGGTATTTAAGACAAGCTTATGGACAAAATCAAAAGTAAGCTGTTGAATGAATGTGCCCCTGTTTATCGAGGTGGATGTATCCTCGCAGGAGCCGAATGGAAAAACATATAGACATGCAAAAGATTGCATAGGGCATTGGTCGTTATGCAACCATGGTGAAGATGTGTGTTTGTTTCTCTGTGCGTTTTTCTAAAGAGACTGAACAGAATGCAGCGTGATGTGATTTTATAATGTCTCCAGATGGTTGAGCTGTATTTGAACGATTCCCAAATGAGATTTTGAAAACAGGTTACAAGTGTGATTTCAGGCAGGTCTAGAAACACGGTGAGGTGGAAGGAAAGAAGAGGTTAAATCACATTTCTCTGCTATTAATTCAGAGGGAAATCACTGAAACAAGTCTCCTTACCTGCTCTGTTCATTTCTAAAATCTCCTCCTGGGCAGCAAGAGCGCAGTGTTCGCTGATTTGTGGGCTGTGGTGGGGCGAGTTCATGGCAGACTTACAGTAATTTGCTGAGCCCAGCTGAGGGGCACGGGGAATATGCTTGTTCTTTTTCTTTGGTAGCTTCTGCTTAGCCATGGCTAGTGAGTAGTACATCCCAAAGTTATTGACGATGACGGGCACAGGCATGGCGATGGTTAATACACCAGCCAAAGCACACAGTGCGCCCACCAACATGCCTGACCAAGTCTGAGGATACATGTCTCCATATCCCAATGTGGTCATGGTCACAACAGCCCACCAGAAGCCAATGGGAATGTTTTTAAAGTGGGTGTGCTCGCTGGCACGTGGATCATTAGGATTGGCGCCGATTCGTTCAGCATAGTAGATCATGGTGGCGAAGATTAGCACTCCGAGAGCAAGAAAGATGATGAGCAGGAGGAACTCATTGGTGCTGGCGCGGAGAGTGTGTCCCAATACACGCAGTCCCACAAAGTGGCGAGTCAGCTTGAAGATTCGGAGGATCCGAACGAACCGCACCACTCTGAGGAACCCCAGAACATCCTTGGCTTCGGAAGAGGACAGCCCACTCAGGCCCACCTCCAGGTAAAATGGCAGGATGGCCACAAAATCGATGATGTTTAGGGTGTTTTTGATGAACTTCTTTTTGTCTGGACAGAAGGTGACACGCATGAGGAACTCAAAGGTGAACCACACCACACACACTCCCTCAATGTAGGTTAGGTAGACCACCGTCTCTGTCTCCAGGTGAAACCTTGAGGTGTTGTCTTTAGTGTTCACGTATGTGCGGTTAATGATGGGGTTGAAGGCCTCGTGCGTCTCCAGGCAGAATGTGGTTATGGAAACCAGAATGAAGAACAGCGATGCAAATGCCACCCACTGCAGGAGAGAAAAAGAGAGAGAGAAAATCAGCAAAGAAAGCAATATTCATTTTAAAAGCCCTTTGATTACATCCAAAAGCAGCTTTCCTTGGGGGCTGTACACATATTGCATGCTCAAGTTTGTTATATCAAATGGAGACCCTCTTTTTCCAGACATGTCTACAGCGCAGCTAGTTGAAAATCTCAACTTTTCAGGATGCCACAATTGCACTGAGGATCTCGTAACAAGAACAGTTTAAATGGATTATACACTACCGGTCAAAAGTTTGGGGTCAGTAAGATTTTTAATGTTTTAAAATAAGCTTCTCCTGCTCACCAAGGCTGCATTCATTTCATCCAAAATACAGTACAAATTGTAAAGTTGTGAAATGTTATTGCACTATAAAATAAGTGTTCAAAAGTAGTTTATCATTTACTTTAATCATTTATTCCAGTGATTTTAATGATTTTCAGCTTCATTACTCCAGTCTTCAGAGTCATATGATCCTTCAGAAATCACTCTATTATTAATTATTATTATTATGAATATTATTATTAATATTCGTAATAGTAATAAAAGCAATAATGGCTGGAGTAATAATTTCATTTGAAACTACATGCAAAAATATATATATTTTTTAAATATTTAAAAAAAAATTACATTTAATAAATAAATAAATACATTTCTTAAAAAATTATTCATTTTAAAAAACCTGAAAAAAAAAACTGACCCCAGTTGACTGGTTTTTGACTGGTAGTGTAAATGTTTACGGACACCCGGAAGGGACATGATGGTGGGGTGAAAAATTGGGTGGAAGAAAAAAAAAACGCAAAGATATGAATGCACTTTAATGGAAAGAAAGTGAATGCAGGCTTTTTAATTTTAATTACAACGTGCTTTCAAGATTAAAAATATATATGAGAAATATGGGAAAATACTTAATGATAGGATGATAGCAGGATAGAATAATAAAATATGGGAGAATCCCGGCAAAAACGGGAGGGTTAACATGTATGTAGTGACCAGGAAGTGTTTGTGGAAAAACTGTTTTGCGAGGGAACGCAAAACATCTTTGCATTTCCTCGCAAAAAAATCTTTGCGAGATAACGAAATCTTTGCGAGGGAACACAAAAACTTAAATATATATATATGTTTTCCTGTAACTGTTTTTATTTCTTCCACCCAATTTTTTCCCCGACCATCACATCCCCTCCAGGTCTCCGTACATGTTTCAGTAATAACAGTAGACTAATGCAGAGCACCCAAACACAACATCGTTTTTTAATTTTCTTCATAAGTAAACTTATATTATAGCTATAGCAAGGGTCAGTGGTGGTTCCTGAAAGAGAAGGGGGGAGGGGGGGGGGGGAGGGTTGACGATCGCGAACTGAAGACCAGGGGGCACTTTCGTTCATTTTTGAGGGGCACTTTTTATCCAAGAGAAAAAAGCGCATGTGCACTGCACAGGTTGAGCCCTATCTGTGCACGTGCCTGCTTGGCAGAGTGTTGCCACCAATTTTAAATTTAATTGTGCGGGTAAAAAATGGCATAGGCGGGATGACAAAACTTGGGCGGTTTTGGAAAGTAAATTTTATATGCAATTTATTTAACAAAACATAACTGTGTGCTCCTACTCCATTCAGTTAGTAGTGACCAGTGCATAGAACAAACCACGTGTCCCCACCCGCAAGAGGAAGTGAAAGAAAGTTGTATCAAATTCTGACTCCCGGACAAATCTGACTCCCCTTCACATGCCCGTGCGTCACGCAGCGCCTGCAGTTAAACTCACAGCAGTTTATCATAACACTTATTGATTTTTTTCCGCAATTGACAGCAAGAACAAACATAGAAGCGTTGACAAGCAGCACCTAATTATGTTCAAAAGAATTTAAAATGCCAAATAGGATGAATTTACACCCCATGTCGAAAGTAAATCATACTCCTAATAGGTTGTGTAGTCTACACAACAATAAGTGCAGTGTGTGGGTGAGCGGGGGGCAGTGTTTCGATGTGATCCGGTTATGTTGTGGTTCTGTGACTGCTGGTGTTCCTTGCTATGTGGTTAAAATTATGACAGTTAAAGTAACTAGGTTAATTTCGGTAAATTAAAAAAAAAAAAAATCTGCGTTTGGGTGGGTTTTGGACTGCTTTTGGACTGGAAAATGTCCGTTGTATCTGGCAACACTGGTGGCACACCTCACATTATACACATGGTTTTGTAAACAGCCCCTGAAATGGCAGGAATGTACATATGCTCTTCCCCGGTTATGACCCAATTTATTTGTATACTGTAGATTTTGAATAGAGACCTACTCTTAGTCTAGAGATTAGTTTTTCACACATTTCTTTTGTAATATGTTTTCAAATCTAATTAATTAATTTATTCAATATCACAAGGTTCTTTGGAAATCATGATTTGCTGACAAATATTTTGTATTTATAGCTTTTTAAAATAAAACTTTAATTTTCATATTGTATATTATTTTTTGCCATTTTGGTCTGTTTAATGGATACTTACAGAATAGAAATATTAAATTGTTTTTAAAAAATCACAGAGCCTAACATTTGAATGCCATTGTAGTTGGTCATGGAGGGATTTTGCCTGACAAGCGATCTGACCAGAGTCAAGAAGAAATATTTTTTCTTATGTTTATAGTCTGAGAAATCCATTAAGGAAAAACTTGGCAGGTATTTTAAATGTAAACAGCTCTTAACATTGAACACACACACAATAAAAAACAGAAAAGTTAACAGAATGGCAACAAAATAAACAAGTCTAATCCAACAGAGCAAAACTCCTGTGGTGTTTTTGATCAACAGAAGGTGCGTTCGAAAAGTAAAAAAATAAATAAAATAAAAAGGATGTCCTTATGTTTAATGGCATTTATGCCTCAGTCTGTTGGTTGACAACAACATAGGATCTGGATCACATTTTCTTTCTCTCACATCCGCTCATTCCTTCTCTGACTCATTCATTCTCCTTGCAGTTTAATGACACACTATGCCAAACAATATTTTGTTTGTTTCTCCTTTTTATGCCCTAACAGTCTCATAGTCCCTCTACTAAATAAATGTGGGCTGTTGCTCCATTGCTCCTCTTTGAAAGAAACTTGAGCTAATCAATCGCTTCAGCATCAGTTACCACAAGTGATGTAACAGAAACCAAGTCACAAACCAGAATGATGTCACTATTACTACACCCAATATGGTATACTATACATTATACTGTTTATTCTAATTCATTTTAGAATGGAAAAATGAATTTTTAAATCATAAAAGGAAGTTTGACCATATGTTTTTTCCTTTAAAACAATCTCAAGAATGCATCCTCAAGCTGTCCTTCCAAACTTTTCTTTTTCAGTTTCACTGTATATTAATATTATTGAAGTACAATGAGCTCTCCGCCTGCTAGCATATTCTTCTTTTTCTTTACAGGTGAGCAGAATGGTCCACATAACATGGCCTTGTGCAAACCTCCTACAGCAAGTCCCACGCATGAAGTCCTACACCAAGACCACACGACTGAGCAACACATCCAATCTCAGAGGTGAACTTCAATGCAGCAACACCCCAGCTCAACTGACGGATCTCAGAATCCACACTAGTCTACATTTGAAGCAGATCATCAGCTTTTATCAAAGGGTCCTAAAACTATTCAACAACACCCTTTCTTGTCTTAGGACAATTTTGAAAAACCTTTTTGATCCTCTTTAATTGTTGACTACTTTACACTGTAAAAACATTCTGACTGCCTTAAATTGTTTGCTGGAGTCAAATGCATTTTTTTAATTAAGATCAAGTTAAAGTAACATAAAAACCTTTGTTGTCATGACTTTTTGTCATATCAATATTTACAGTGTAGTCTACTTTAATGGAGCAGTGAATGGCAGCAGATAAATACTGTGCAGAAACTATCCCTAATAATGAACTTTGACCCCTGACTGACCTTAGGTCTCATCCTGGATATTCTTCCAGTTTCCCTAAACATTTGAATATAATTTTTCTGCATTATAATAAATCTTTTCAATTTTATTGATTTTTTTGATGAGAAATAAGTTTAAAATTGAACGTAAAAAGGTTTATAATGCTTATATAAAGTATTTTAATTTAGTAATTGTTTTAAACTTTGCCTTTATCTAAACAAACAAAAAAAAAAACATTTTCACAAAAATATTAAACAGCACATCCATTTTAAAGGGATAGTTCACACAAAACTGAAAATTGTGACATTAATCACACATGACTTGTTCTAAATCAGTTTGAGAATTTTGTTATGTTGAGCACAAAAGAAGATATACTGAAGTCTGTTGGAAACCTGTAGTCATTGACATTTTCCTACTAAGGATGTCAGTGGTAACCAGTTTCTTGCATTCTTCAGAATATTTTCTTTTGTGTTCAACGGAACATAAAGACTCGAAGTGGTTTGAAAAAAGTAAAGGGTGAGTAAATGGTGACATAATCTGAGAATAAAATCAGTATATTCCAATGATTTCTAAAGGAGCATGTGACACTCAAGACTGAAGTAAAGGCGCTAAAATATAGCTTTGCCATCACAGCAATAAATTACAAACAATTTATAAAATATACAAGTGTGTGTGTGTACTGTACTGTATATACAGACACCTAGGGCACATGATGTAAAACTCCTTTCAAAGAACCAAATTGCATTCTAACCCTCATTAGCAGTTTATCCATCAAACCCATCTGTCATTAAAACATTAGCAAATTCATTTCCGTGGGGCTGACAGATGGCTGAATCTGAATGACCAGTTTATCTAATATCCATGTTCAATGGCTTTGTCAGCACAATTGTTTGCCCATGATATTGATCCTTTTCTCTTCCCATTTAAGTTGATGAATTGCCTCTGCTGGACTGTTTGGGTTTAGTATCATGCTACTCTGCTTACTGCCATCTGAAGATGAAAGACTAGTTATCCAGCACTCTCCGTCAGTGGCTTTACACTGCCACATCAAAACACAGCATTATGCATGGACAAACTGTGATCTGATTAAAATGCTAAACCATCTTGTATCCTGAACACACATTAAACTTACAGATTAGATTATTTTCCCCCCTATACAGTATAAAAAACATCAGCTTTTTAAAGTTTTACAAGGTTATCTGCTTGTTTAATTAAAGGCAAATGACAGAGCGGCTGTTTTCATCAGTGACAACACACATGAAATATGCTGTTATTTTAAGGCTATAATGAATCTGAAATTCTCATGTTATTCCAAACCCATAAGATATTTGTTCCTCTTCAAAACACAAATGAAGATTTTAGTTAGTTTGAATCTGAGAGGTTTATGTCAGATTTTATTTATTCAAACAGAGTTGAAAAAATAATCCATATTAACTAATCAGTTTAATCTTCGTTTAATGTAAATAAAAGCCTAAAATAACAAATTTAATAAAACTGTTTGAAGTGATTCTTGTTCCTTAAGAAGAATAAAACCATTGAATTCTACAGTATTCAACTTTTTTTTTTTTTATCTTGAAAGATTAATCTTGTTTTAAAGTATCAGAGTTTTGGTGAACAGACCTTCAGAGGAGGGATAGAGAAACCTCACACATTTCACAACTTATTTTTTACTCATTTGTGTTTTTAACGACAATAAAAAAATCTTTGGAAGTTTGGAATGACAAGAGGGTGGATAAACGATACATTTATTCATTTTCTTTTCGGCTTAGTCCCTTTATTAATCTGGGGTCGTCACAGCGGAATGAACCACCAACTTATCCAGCATATGTTTTAAGCAGCGGATGCCCTTCCAGCCACAACCCATCACTGGGAAACATCCACACACACTCATTAACACACACTCATACACTACGGTCAATTTTAGCATACCAAATTAACCTGTACTACATGTCTTTGGACTTGTAGTGGAAACCGGAGCACCCAGAGGAAACCCCCGCAAACACTGGAAGAACATGCAAACTCCACACAGAAATGTCAACTGACCCAGCCAAGGCTCGAACCAGCGACTTTCTTGCTGTGAGGCGAATGTGCTACCCACTGTGCCACCAAGTCGCCGATAAACGATACCAAAAACATTAATTTTAGGGTGGAATTACTAAACATTAAAGTATCACATCCAAGATTAGATGAATAAAAGATTACATGAAAAGTGGCAAGTGACCCCTTAACCGAAGCATTTCCTCCATGACAACAGGGAGAGACGAGAAGAAAAAGAAGAGACGAGGCTCATTCAAGTGTCTCAGAAATAGCACAAAATCCTCTCCTCCCTTACATCACCTTGTACTTTCATTCTCTGGTCGTACCTTCTCTTCCTGGAGATGAAAGCTTGTCACGTTCTCTTATGTAACCCAGCACTGCCTAACACAGTGCACCCACATTTGGGACTGCGTCTGTATTTGTGAATTCGTGTGTTTTGCGTCAGTGGGGAGAGCCTGGTGTTGGGTTTTTCATATATGGCTGCGAATGTTGGCATTGCTGTGCGTTCGTTTTTGGACAGTATGGTCCCACTGGGGCTTGATAGAAAAAAACAGTTGGGGATTTCAGATTAACTCCCACCAGTTTAGGACCATCTGTATTAATTATAAAGAAGCTGGTGGCATAACGGGTTTCTCTCTTGATAGTGATAATCTTGTGTCATAGCTGACTGTTTCCATTTGCAGTTTTGCATTTTCTTGACTATAAGGTTGTAATTATTCATATAGTCTACATATATTTTGAATAAATAAGCAGTGTTTCAAAAGTGCATACAGTATAGTGCACCAAAACACACTAAGGGCTCATTCTCACAGAGCTTGTCTTTGCATCTAGAAATGTAATGGCACTCAGGAATGGTTTTTAAAACTAAGATCATAGACCACGAAGGTGTCCAGAAACAGCCACTGAGTGCCTGTAAACAGAAACTTGCAATGCCTGCCTGGCCTCTGAGTTGTTCTGATTGGTCCACTGCTTTAGAACTGACACTGATGAGCGGTGTTGCAAGGTTTTTTTTTTACTTTCTCATGTTGTACAAATTTCACATGGTGTATAAAAAAAATGCAGGGCTTTTGTGCATCACACCACAAAAGACAAGATGTGAGCGTAATAGTAATGCACTTTTTTCAAGCACATTTAAATGAAAAAACAGTGGAAAAGTAGTGCATTTAAATGGAAAAAAAATATTTTTCAGTGGTTTTCCTGCAGGTTATATGCTGGTAGGTGGTAACAATTGATAGGGATCTATTTTAACGATCTAGGCGCAAAGTCTAAAGTGCATGGTGCAAAAGCATTAAGGGCGTGTTTGAATCCACTTTTGCTGTTTTAATGATGGAAAAATACGCTCTGCACCCTGGCGCATGGTCTAACAGGGTTGTGCTTATTCTCTTAATGAGTTATGGGTGTGTTTTGAGCATAACATGCAATAAACCAATCAGAGTCTCATCTCCCATTCCCTTTAAGAGTCAGTTGCATCGCACCATGGCGCATTTGCTATTTACATGGCGGACTTTGTAAGTGGGTAACTGAAAACTTCATTAGTGAGAAAACAGTTAAACAGGCCAGTTTTCTCCATTCGGCCTCTTTGCTTTCTCTTTACTTACTTTCACTCTTACTTACTCCTTTACTTTCATGGATAAGGAAACGGTGTTGTACGCACTCCACTAAAGACATCCATTAGCCTACATATTTAATTTTGTTTAAGCGCAAAGATTTGTTTCAAAACTATTTCTAAATTCAGTTCTAATATCCTGCAAACAAATAAAAACTCCAAATCCCAACCGGAGGACAAATCTAAACTTGTTTTTATTAAAACAAATATAAATATGCATAATAAATAATACTGCTAATAATAAAAAACCTTATACAAATGAAAATTGGTATGAATTAACTGAAAAAAGTCCCCCTGACATGAAGAAGGCATGAATAGAGTGATTTTTATATTATGTAGAAAAAATTATTTTTGTATCATTTTAGTCCTTAATTTTTTTTCATATGTAAAGATATTTGTGTATTGCTGTACACCCTGTGTGTATTAAGCAATGTGTAAGCATTTGAACCCGCACAGCTGCATAACTAACGTGCTCTGCACTGGACTATTAGTTGACCACCTTTTAGTAGACCAGCTTTTAGTCTATTAACACACCTCCTTTATAGATCGGCACACCCATGAGTCCACAAAGTGGCGCAAATGGATTTGCTATTTAAACAACGTGGCGCAAAACATAAAAATTAGAGTTGTGCTCTAATCCACAAAGTAGCGCAAATGGATTTGCTATTTAAACAACGTGGTGCAAAACATGAAAATTAGAGTTGTGCTGGTCTGAAAATTGCAAACAGATCACGCCATGCACATCTTGTACCTTATTGCGCGGGGTGTATGATAGGGCCCATAGTGTTTATTAGTGAATTATTTAACGATTGCTTTGGATACATTAAAGGTGCATTTACACAACAACAATGCGCTAAAACTGAGAAGTTAGCTTTATGCTTTTTTGGGACATTTTGTGTAAGTTGACTGTTGTCAAAATAATCGCTGTTTATTAAAAAAATAAAAATAAAAAATACGAAAGTAAATGGCTGTATTTTGGCATGTTTGGCCACCCGTTCTTGTTTGTTTGTCAATTATTTGCGTCATGTCTACTGACCCTGCAATGCAATGTGGAAGTTTTTATGTTTTAAATGTGGCTTTAAGTTTTTAGTTGAAAATGATGTGATATTAAGGCGCCTTGGGAAAAAAAACAAGCAACAGGCTTCATGAGTGAGTCATTGAATTATTTGTTAACTCATGAAACATTTAAAAACACACCTATTAAAATAGTTTTTGCTGCTTGGTTTAGAATTATACCAAAAATTGTACCATTATGTCTAAACCATAGGTCTCAAACTAGATTCCAGGAGGGCCGCAGCTCTGCACAGTTTTGCTCCAACCCTAATCAAACACAGCTGATCCAACTAATCAAGGTGTTCAAGACTACTAGAGACTATTAAGCAGGTGCGAGTTGGAGGTGTTTAGAGCTAAAACTATGCAGAGCTGGGCCCTCCAGGAATTGAGTTGAGACCGTTGGTCTAAAATGTACATTACAAATTATTATCCTCTTTAATAATTAACTTCAAATTATTAGCTTCTCTGTAAACAAAGTGAACTTTATGGGCACCTTTAGACAACTTTTTTCTAATATTCACTTTTTCCACTGTTTTAATGCTAAAAGCACAGTCTTTGCCCTTTCATAAGCACATGTCTATCAGTTAATAGTGCATTAGCAGGTTTAACCAAGGACGTCCTTTCAAATATACTCTCAACTAAGTTAAGTGCGCAAATCACAAATTCTCTAAATTATGCATGCTAAAGATTTTTACAGAAATCGCAAACCCTCATGGGGAAGTAGAGACAAGAGCAGATGCATAAAAGGCTGCGGGCCACTATTTTCATGTGTATATGTGCTGGCATGCCTGACTTCCAGTTCACACAAACACAATTCCATTAGCTTTCAGTAATTCATAAATATATTCCACTCAAGCCTCAGATTGCCCAGCTTTCCTGACCAGCGGAGATAACATGAGTGCAGAAAGAAGGAGGACTGTTAAACGTACATTACACACTGCTGTTATGCCATTAATGTACAGTGAAATTGCCCTACTCAAAGCAGAAAGAAGTGGTCCTCTTCACTGATGGGAGATTAATGGGAAAGATGGTGCTGGCCGTGCTTCAAGGAGCTATTCATCTCTTCAAATATTTAGCAGATCATTTAAAGATTTAAGAACGTACAACCTCTGTAACCCCACATTACATGAGATGCAGCAAGACATCCCACTAATTTAGTAACCGCAATCACTTGTGTTGACTTCACGTCTCATTATAAACTTCAATTGAAGGCAGCTGTAGCTACATGAACCGACAGCGGTTTATTTAAGCTTCCTCCATTGAAAACCTCAATGTAATTTTTTACAGCTCTAAGCACAAGTCGTCAGCTCTTCCTTTAGTCACAGGAAACACCCAAACCCACCACTGCTCTCAAAAAGTAAACACAGCCACAACAGTGGTCAACCTAAACTTTTACTGACCCTCTTTCATCTGGTTGGTAGGGTTTTTCTCTTTCTATACTGTATGTTTGTGGCTAGCAGCAGAGAGGCTCAAAAACACAGCAGCTTAATGTAATGATGAAGCGTGGCATTTCTGTATCTGTCTGTTTGAGTGGTCTTATGGGTTCAACCAATAGCGTGAGTTTGGGGAGGGACTAAATATTTAAAATAGGGTGAAATTATCATTTTTAGCTGCCTCTCATTCTAGGGCATGAAGTGAGTCAGAAGCTTGATCTGGTACACCTACAGATGCAGCATTGCGTCTTTTATATACAATTTGATTTAAAGCCATGATCAAAGCCAGCTTTTAAATCCTAGCAGTGTAAAGACACATCTTCTTGCTCATTATGTGTGGTACACAAGGACACACACCATTTTTTAAAGAGCTGTAGATATTGATCCACAAGCTAAATCTACAACAACTTAGGGCAAATGTGCATTCAAAAAGAAGCAGATTACAAAATGACTTTATTTTTTATATTGAATACCAAATTATATATATTTTTCGATTATTGTATATATGTAATTCCATACATAGGCACAATTATATATTTATTTATGCAAATATATAGATATTTTTGCAATATTTTGAATTCTATGTTTCATACATTACAAATGTACACTCCCCGGCCACTTTATTAGGTACACCTTACTAGTACTGGGTTGGACCCCCTTTTGCCTTCAGAACTGCCTTAATCTATCGTGGCACAGATTCAACAAGGTACTGGAAATATTCCTCAGAGATTTTGCTCCATATTGACATAATAGCATCACGCAGTTGCTGCAGATTTGTCGGCTACACATCCATGATGCGAATCTGTCTTTCCACCCAAAGGTGCTCTATTGGATTGAGATTTGATTACTGTGGAGACCATTTGAGTACAGTGAACTCATTGTCATGTTCAAGAAACCAGTCTGAGATGATTTGCTCTTTATGACATGGTGCGTTATCCTGTTTGAAGTAGCCATCAGAAGATGGATACACTGTGGTCATAAAGGGATGGACATGGTCAGCAACAATACTCAGGTAGGCTGTGGCATTGACACGATGCTCAGTTGGTACTAATGGGCCAAAAGTGTGCCAAGAAAATATCCCCCACACCATTACACCACCACCACCAGCCTGAACCATTAATACAGGGCAGGATGGATCCATGCTTTCATGTTGATGACACCAAATTCTGACCCTACCCAGCAAAAATCAAGACTCATCAGACCAGACAATGTTTTCCAATCTTCTATTGTCTAATTTTGGTGAGCCTGTGCGAATTGTAGCCTCAGTTTCCTGTTCTTAGCTGACAGGAATGGAATATAGTAGAAAGTCTGCTATTTCTAATGCAGTCATGTAAAAAGAATCCATAATAAACAGATTAATGAAGTCAGTTAGTTAATTAAGCAGTTAAGTAGCTTGTCATTCATCAAGATTGTACTTGTTTCATGTTGCCACCATTAGATCTCGAATGACAACAGCATTGTCCAAATGATAATTAATGAGCACTATCAATACAACTGTGCATACTACTGTACGCAATCAAATATATGTTTCACTGTCGTGAATTTAGATTTAGTCAGATCAAATAAAAAAAAAATTTTTTTTGAGGATTTGGTTGAGATGGCAAATATAAGCCAAATACTGAATGTACTGTGGAAGTTTGCTCTTATTGCAGTGATAGCAAAATGTAAATATCCTAAAATCCAAAAATTGATGAAATAGTTTTTCCTCTATTGCTTTTTTAGACTATAAGGAGAGTTTTATGCAGTTTGAGATCCATCCTAATTAGATACATATACAATAGGCCCGCATCGCAAAAGACATGAATATTAGTAAAACATGCCTGTATTTAAAGTAATAGTTAAAATAACATAAAAAATTAACAATAAAATGTTTACAACAATAAAAATGTACTCACTATTTACTTACTTGGTTCCAAACCTTTATGAGTTTCTTTTTCTGTTAAACAGAAAAGAAAATATTTTGAAGAATGCTTGAAATTGGTAGCCACTGACATCCATAGTAGGAAAAAAGATACCAATGAAAGTCAAAGCTCTTGGTCTCCAACATTTTTCAAATTATCTTCTGGTTGTGTTCAACAGAAAAATGAAACTCAAACAGGTATGAGGATGAATAAATTATAAAAATATAAAATTGTGGTGAAATAAACCTTTAAAATGTCATGTGAAGTGCTTTGAAATGTGCATTTTTATTCGCTGTTTGACATAATCTCAGCCGACACCGAAAAATGAAGAGTGGTGAGAAGAGTGAACATAGCAGTATGCCCCTCCCCTTTTTAATAAAACAGCCAATAGCTTTTGGTTCGTTATCACCGCTATGTCAGTGCGACGTGTCTGAGATCAAGGCAACATCAAATGAAAATCAAATGAGAAGCATCTTGCAACGGCTGGGCATGTTCTGATACTAGAGAGCGATGGTTGATAGGTTAAGATATGATGAGAACTGATAGAAGGTTCTTCAGGTATTGAGGTGAGTTGAAAAATAAATGATCCATTTAGGCGGGACGAAAGCGACAAACTGCAAGGCTTTCACATTTTATATCAGTTTATATTTTCTAAACACAAATTTTGTCACTGTTTTGTACCACACTATCTAATAGGTATCCTTAAAACTAACAGACAGAAAGTATCTAAATATTAGTATTTTAATTAACGGACCTTTAAGAGTAAGTTGCTGTTTTTTAGCTACTTTAATCTTAGCTTCACGCTTGTTATTGACAGAAAAAAAACTGTAAATGTGCTGTAATTTAGCTCAATGACATGTAACACATGTGCATTTCCAGTTTACTAACCGGTGGAATATTCGGTACAATATAACTGGAGTAATCATGAATTAATCCCAATTTCTGTGTTCGTGTCGCTTGTCCAGCACAATTGTTTACTTGAGATATGGATTTTTTATCTCCTCTCTGTATTCAAGCAGATGAATTTTTCCTGCTGGTCTGTTTTGGTTAAGAATCATGCAACCACCTCGCAAAGTGCCTCAGCCTCAATAATGCGCACATCATCATGGCCGACAGTCATCTGACTAATCGTCAACGGAAGCAAACGAGTCAGCATACCATAAAGTCCATTAAAAAGAACGATATCAGCTTTCGTCTCCTGTTTACACAATGGCTATATATATAATAAGCCGCCCCTCGATGGCCATTAGTACATTAATTTCTGTGAGGCCGACAGGTGGCTGAATCTGAATGACCATTTCATGCACAGTTGAAGGGCTCTTTGTCAGCACATTTGTTTACTTGTGATATTGATTCTTTTCTTTTTCCGTATTCAAATCAGTCAATTACCCATGCTGGACTGTTTGGGTGAGAATTTCGTTAACCTCACGGCTTTAGTCACACAGTAAAGGTCGAAATCACAGCACAACAGACTGCGCGCCTGACTAATAGAGTGCATGCAAAAGAACGCTCTCATCTATCTGTTCTCCAGTCTTCACAGATAACACTGGCACTCTCTCCTGCAGCGCTCTATACCCCAAGCTCTCACTGTGTGCTTTGTTTTAAGCTCTACTTAATGTGTTGTTCTATTCTGGGATCTCCCCTTCAGGATTGGAAACTGGACTAAATCTACCTGAGTTAATGGCTTGGTTCTAAATGAATGCCGGTAAAGAAAGATGCTTACAGAATGCAAAGATTTACGAATACAAAATGAGTTTTTGATTAGAAAATTTGATTAAAGTGCATATTTTATGCAGAGTTCAAATACTTCACAAAAAAGTTTGTTTATTTAAGCAGTGTTAGGAAAAGTTACTTTTGAAGGTAATGCATTACAATATTGAGGTACTCCCCAAAAAAGTACCTAGTTGTGTTAAGCCCGTCACACACCGGATGCGCCGCTCAGCGCCGCGACACGGCGCGCACATGACAGTTGAAAGTATCGCACACCAGACGCGCACATTTGCAGGCTATTTAAAACGAAACTAATCAGATGGCACTCTGTGGCGCGGCAGAATTATGAACAGTGTCCTGAGTCGTGGCTGGGCGCCGCGGACAGCCGCCGACTTGCGGCGCCGGTGTGTGTACTCTGATTGAAACCTATTTTTAGAATTCTAAAATGCGTGGCGCTGCGCGGCGCGTCGCCGAGCGGCGCTTCTGGTGTGCGACCTGCTTTACTTACAGTAGTTACTTTTTATGGAAAGTAATGCGTTACGTTACTTTTAAGATATTTTTTCATACCTGCCTGAGGCTTGATCTCTTTCTGAACTTTTAAATTGAGGAGATCTGCATTTAACGACACTGTATAACCTACCCCTTAATTTACCTTAAAAAACAAATTAAAAAAAATTTGAATAATGTTACTTTCGGAGAACTTCCTGACGCTATACATATAGATTTGACTTTTAACAATGCATTTCATTTTATACATACACTGTTAACATTTTTTGTAAATCACAGTATTTAACTGTAAACTGTAAAAAATATATTAAGTTGCACTGTGAAAATTACTGCATATTTTACAGTAAAGATATACAATACTGTAAATATATATACAGCAAGATAAATGATGCTGTAAATGGTAATAGATTATTTTTGGTGTAATTACAGTAAGTTTCTGGTGAAGTGCTGCCAGTAAGTTACTGTAGATTCTAACAGTGTTTTCTGAAAAAAAAAAAAATATTACAGGAATATTAGCATAGACGTTT
>CAIGQS010000165.1:0-95000 GCA_903798195.1 Danio kyathit
TTCATGTCTGATCATTTTTATATGGTTTAACATCAGATACCTGTCCTGATCCCAGGTGTTTCATGTCTAATAGTTATTCTATTATATACAGTAACATCAGATACCTGTCCTGATCCCAGGTGTTTTATGTCTGATCATTTTTATATTATTTAACATCAGATACCTGTCCTGATCCCAGGTGTTTCATGTCTGATCATTTTTATATTATTTAACATCAGATACCTGTACTGATCTCAGGTGTTTCATGTCTGATCATTTTTATATTATTTAACATCAGATACCTGTCCTGATCTCAGGTGTTTCATGTCTGATCATTTTTATACTATTTTACATCAGATACCTGTCCTGATCCCAGGTGTTTCATGTCTGATCATTTTTTTATTATTTAACATCAGATACCTGTCCTGATCTCAGGTGTTTCATGTCTGATCATTTTTTTTTATTATTTAACATCAGATACCTGTCCTGATCCCAGGTGTTTCATGTCTGATAGTTATTCTATTATATACAGTAACATCAGATACCTGTCCTGATCCCAGGTGTTTCATGTCTGATCATTTTTATATTATTTAACATCAGATACCTGTCCTGATCTCAGGTGTTTCATGTCTGATCATTTTTATATTATTTAACATCAGATACCTGTCCTGATCCCAGGTGTTTCATGTCTGATCATTTTTATATTATTTAACATCAGATACCTGCCCTGATCTCAGGTGTTTCATGTCTGATCATTTTTATATTATTTAACATCAGATACCTGTCCTGATCCCAGGTGTTTTGTGTATGACTTTAATTAAAAATAGAAAATAAATATATGTTCTGTTAATTAACTAAGATAGAGTCAGAAAAATTAACCACGCTTTATTACAGAAAAAATGTGGTATTAATTTGTTTAAACAGGACTGATTACCACATTTTAAACTACAAAAACACGGTTAATCTAATGTACCACAAGCATTATTATTATTTTGTGGTTTACCATGGAAGTACAAAAGCCCTGAGCCTTTATTGTTGTACAACCATGTAGAATTTTCAGTAAAACAGAGTAAAACCAAACAAAACAAATGGCTACAAATGAAGGTTGACACTTCTCGTGGTCCGCCGTTTTTGCTAATGAAGTCATTAAAATATAACATTATAAAAACAAAAAAAATAACCTGTATGATTGTTTTTTTCCTCCTTTATCCACCCCGGTAGGTTCTTTATCCATCGGAGCTAATGATCCTGTATTTGAAATGACCACGAAAACAAACCAACCTGTACTGCGCATGATCGGTGACCTCTTAGTATAGTTTTTTTTTAGGGGGGGCGTTTACCAAACAGACCGATCCACGCCCATTTTACGTCGCGGTAATGAAACCCCTGGAATACGCTACTTGCACGCCGGCCTTCCGCGTTCTTTTCAATAGGGCTCACTCAGTTCCGGTTTAGCAATGGCTACGTTCTACACCCTCTGTCTCCAGGATCTCCCACGGATTAACATTACTGATGTCCATCGTATTTGCAAAACAACCAAAGCTCCATCCAGCAAACTGGAAAAAGGCTTTAAATTATACGCAGCCTCGTATATACACGGATACGAAGGTAAGCAACATTTAATGTTAATCAACTTTAAGTGCTAACTGTTGGCTAACTGTAAACAAACAGGAATGCATTAATTGTTTTCATCATATGTGTTTGTGTTATTGTTATCAGTTTCAAATAAAGACAGGCTGTCAGGGGAAGTTTGCGTTAGAGCCTTGTGTTACAGGTCTATGAGGAAGAATGAGGCACCACACAATTTAATAGTATGCTAGAGACATAGGGTTCACCGTTCTCCAAAACCAGTTCAGGTGTTCAAGTGTGTTCAAATTTGTTCGAGTGTGTTCCGAATTGTTCATTTTCTTGAAGTATTACAAATAACAAGGAGGTTTTGCAGAAGAATCAGAATGTTGTCAGTCTGAATTTGAAATCTGCATTTAAGAAACCTGCATTGTTTTAATATGTAAGTATTACATAAACCCAGAGTAGCCAAAGTGTTATCTGCACCTACAAAGCCACCTTGGTTATTGTTCTACTAAAATTAACATGCTACTAACTTGTATTTTATTGGCAAGAAGTACAAGTTATTAATTATGTATATATTTATATATTTTTTAGGTTGGACTCAGGGATGCTTCACCTGTGGTGCTCACACACCGCAAGTGTTCATGTGTGGCAGGCACTGCTGTGTGCAATCATACGGTTGCCTTGCTGTTTCAAACTGCTCATTATTCCCAGCTTAATTTATCTGTTGTACCCCCTGTGCTTAGCTGCACTGAAAGAGAACAATCCTGGCATAAACCACGAACAATGGTAATTTAACATCAGAAATGTAGCCTTATTTATAAGACAGTATAATCACAATATGTGACATTAAGTTTACACTAAACTCTCAATGTAATTTTGGGATTAGGAGCATTAAAGTTAAATTTCAACTATTTATTTCACTATGATTTCAATATTTGACATGATCTTATTCTGTTCATATTTAAGATATCAAGATAAAATTTTCACAGAACGTTGTTTACATTATGCAGGGTAATTTGATGTAGAAACTGAATTATTTTAAAAGTGCTTTTTACATTTATAGTTTAACCCTTGTTTTTCTCTAAGATTATTTACATTTGTGTGTCAGGGCGTGAAACCAGGCCCCATCAATGCCATGGTCATCACAAAACCTGTAGCAAGTCGTTCTGCACAAGGCGGAGTGAGGTCAGTTCAGCAACCACATTTTCATTGGTACAAGTATGCTGAGAACAAAGATACTTTGTTACTTTTTGTTGCAAGGCTTTATGCTGTTAAAGCATTTAAAATAATACATAAAAGGTGTAAAAAAAAAAAAAAAAAACTAAAGAAATAGCAATTAAAGCAATAAGAAATGTAATGTTAGCAACAATAATTAAGCTAAATCTTTCCACACAGAAGAGTCTACAGAGGGATGGTGGGCCCTTTACCAGATTCATGCATGTTTAGAGTCGAGGAGGCATACGCAGAATTCAGCCCTGAGGACAAGCCACTTGTTACCACCATGAACATGTCACCTGACAAGCCACTTGTTGAAAGTGCATTCGGGTTGGTCCAGGAAGGAAGCTTATTGTCTTTCCAGCAGCCTGTCTTAACATCGCGGTACATAGGAAACACGTTTCCCTGTACAATGAAATTCTTACTTTGCCGTCCACAGTGAAGTCATACACATACACATCATACACAACATACACATATATACACATATAGATATTCTTCTTACAAAAAACTATAACCACTTCAGTAGGCATTTATTACTGTAACAGATTTTGTTTGTGATTGCTCCACACACTGTGTTTCTATAGCAATCTATAGACTTGTAATATCACGAACTAATAATGTATAATCACAAACATCAAAGAAATAAAGAAAAAAGACAGAATCAATTTTTTTTTCTTTTTGATGTATGTGATTATAACCACATCTATAACCATGGAATGCATGAAGCTAGAGTAAGGTTTTTTGTGTGTAAAAGCAGAACATCTGGTATTTATTTTGAAATATTTTTGTGCAGATATTCGTGCAACAAAATATTGCGGGGGTCATGAAAATTAGATGAAAATCATTAAAAATTCTGGTGGTGGCTGGTGACCTTTTAAAAAAAATGGAGAGGATAGAAAGCACATAACAATTGTATAATATTACCGACTGTAAACCATGTATAATACAAGCCAGTGGTTTTCAACCCTGTACCTGGGCACTCACTATCTCAAAGAGTTTATCTGCAACCCTTATCAAACACACCTAAAGTGGCAAATTAAGCTCCCCAAGACTGCTTGAAAATTGTAGGCAGGTGCACTAAAGCCGGTTGGAAATAAACTTTACAGAAGAGAGGGTCCCCAGGACCAAAGTTGAAGACCACTGATATAACCAATTGTATAATATTACCTTCCACTTCTATTCTAAGGGAGAGAGCATATTCTTCATCTTGCTGTTGCTGTAAAGCCCTCCATTCCCAAAACAAATACAATGGTAAATAACAAAAGCATTCAAAGTAAAATCAAAAGAAGTTCATATTTTCACATTTTAGCAAAGTGTACAGTACATGACACCAACCTGTAAGGCATCACTTTTATCAGGCACATGGCTCACCACCTGATGCTCCTTAAAAGACAAAGTTGCATGTTCAACAGAATGTTTTACCATATTGAACCTTTTTCAGCAACTATTTCATTTTACCTTAACACTATAGTAATGATACAGTCAGAAGTCAGAGTAGATCAATGCATTACATAACCATTCTACTGTATTCTCAAACAGCAAATTTAAACTTATTGTTCCACTGTGAATAGCATAGCTTCATTATAAAATGTAATGGGAAGTGTACTCCTAGAAGTGCGTCAGGTGAGACTCCGAACCAACTAAATACTTGATAATTATTGCAAATTATTTTAAAAAGAAAAAAATGCCACACTCTCACAATTACATGATGTTTATGTGCAATGTTTTCTGCTTTGAGCACATTTTACTGAAATTAAAATTCTACTGCAAAGTTCATGATCAACATGCAAAGGGGAATTTTTATAATTGAAATACCTGTGCTATCATGCTGTCCTCTGACTCTGAATGACTTCCATGGCTCCCTTATAAGTCCTCCTTGTAACAATGACAGAAAGTAGTACAAAGTACTTTTAAATGGTGTAATATACAAGAATCCAATGCTAAACGAGAGCCCATTATTAAATAAAAAAACAAACCTGTACAACACTGTTCTCTGGTTATGAATCACTGTCCTCAAGGTCGACCTTAACAGTAACATTTTTTTCTCAAAATAAACAACACTTTATTAGCTGATTGAATACATAGTCAATCCAACATTATGTGTGCAATCATAAAATGCTACAATGTGTCTCACATTGTAGAGAATGACGCCGCAATGTACATGATCAACATGCAAAGGGGAATTTTTATAATTGAAATACCTGTACTATCACCCTGTCCTCTGATTCTAAATGACTTCCATGACTCCCCTCCAAGTCCTCCTTATAACAATGACAGAAAGTAGTACAAGGTTCTTATAAATGGCTGTAATATACAAGAGTTCAATGTCAAATGAGAACCTATAATAAAATAAAACAAACCTGTACAACACTGTTCTTTGGTTGTGAATCACTGTTCTCAAGGTCAACCTTAACAGTAATGTTGTTTTAAAAATAAACACTTTATCAGCTGTTTGACAACATAGTCATTCCAACATTTTGTGTGCCATCATAAAACCCAACAATGCATCTCCATTGTAGAGAATGATGCAGAAAACACATTATCACGCTGATACATGAATTTGTAGACAAGCCTATATAATTCACTCTTGCACCTTTTACTTCAAATCAATTTCTGGTTCAAACATATGTGGATTAATTAACAGTATTTCCACTTGCCGTTATGTTGCATTTACTACATAAACTATATGGATCAGGTGCTTCTAGCTGTTATGAATGAATGTAGGTGGGAAGACATTTGCATATATTCATACATCTGCATATAGAAAATGAAGCAAAATAAGCATTCACATTATTTAAAGGAGGGAAAACTGAAAATGTTTCATATTTGGATTATCAAATGCTTTAGGAGATCAAAGTAATGACAGTAATACATTCATTATACAGCATTAATAATATGTCTTGTATTAAGAACCAGAAGTGGGTATAAAATTCTACAGAGAACCCATCGATGACTGGGGATTTATTTTTTTTCATTGAGAATAGAGCAATTTGTATTTCCTTTTTAGTTAAATCATCATCACAAAATTTGGCAAAATCTTCATCAATCATAGGTATGTGTGTATTAATTGTGTTAAAAAATTCTTCGCATTTATGAACATCAAATTTTGATGAGTAAAGATTTTTATAAAACGTTGACACAAAAGATGAGATTTTACAAGGATTTGTACAGGTTGAGCCCTCAATATTAAGAGCAGTAAGCGAATTTCTTTTATAATTTCTTTTCTCTAGTGCAAAAAAATAACTCGAGTTAGTTTCACCCTTTTCAAGCCATTTGGTCTAAGAAAGCGTTATCTAATTGGACATTTAAACCTTTTAAGAGCAAATCTTCATTAGGGGTCAACTTTTTTGCAATAGTGAATTCTACTATTTACTTGTCTAAAAGATTTTGAATGTTTTTATTTTTGTTTTTTTTTAAGGTCTTTACTTCTTTTAATTGCTATTAGTCTAGCTTTATATTTGAAATATTCCCATTTACTTTTACAATTGTTATTAGGCAGTTCTGAAAAAATATCTTAAAAAAGCTCTTTTATTTTATCATTGAACAATTTATCTTCAAGTAATGAGTTATTAAACTTCCAATAACCTCTCAGTTTAGACTTGCTATCTTTATTACATACCAATTGTAATTTAACCAGTTTGTGATCAGTTAAAGGAGCAGATATATGTAATGACTCATTTACAATCGGTAATGCTGAGGAAGAAATTAGAAAAAATCAATCCTAGATTGCAATGTCTTGCTTTTGTTGGACCATGTAAATTCTATTTTGTTTGGATTAAAGAAACGCCATGAATTGGTTAGATTAAATTTAGAACACAAAAAAGAGATATTACTATTAAGCAATTGGTATTCTGCTGCTTTAGAGGGAAATCTATCTATTGCATCGTTAATACACTCATTAAAGTCACCACCTAAAATTATTATAGAATCAGCATATTTAGAAGTTATTTTTTTAAGTTCTATGGATAATTTATTAAACATTTGTGTATATTATGTCCATATAGATTACAAAGAATAAATTTGCAATTGTCCTTTTTAACTACTAAAATAATCCATCTGCCCTCTTCTGCCGTTTTAGATTCCAATATTTGACCATTGAATTTGTGTAACAATATCATAACTCCTGCAGAATGATTGGTGCCGTGGCTACAGAAAATAGAATTACCCCACTGATATTTCCAGAACTTCACATCAGTTTCACAAGAGTGTGTTTCCTGCAAAAAAAATAATTCTGCTTCACTACTTTTACAAAATAAAAAAAATTGCTTTCCTTTTTATAGTTTCTCTTAATACCCTTGCATTCAAAGATGATACAGAAAATGAATTAAACTTGTATTCCATAACTGGAACTAACAATATCGTTTGTTAAAACACTTAGTAATTAGAGTGAACAGGAATAGGAACAATATGCCACTAACAACGCATTGAAACATTAGAACAAGATTTTACAACTTAATATACCAAAATATATATACTTATTTAATATGGGCTATGGATAGTTAGATTATTGATCCCTTGGAACAGTTTAGAAATATCAACTATTCAGAAACAGGATTTATTTTCCCAAAAAACAGAAACTTGTTATTTGCAAGCAACTGAGGATTGACAGTTCTTGGTGCAAGAGAGTTATTCTACCTCAGAACAGTTGTATCTCTGGCCATCAATTAACGCATAAGAGTTTCTGTAAGAAGCTTTCTTTCCATCGTCTCTAGCTTTTTTCACCAGAGGCCAAAGTTTCTCTCTGGCGAGACGATCTTCTGGGGATAGCGCTTCTGTCAGACAAAGTTGGTTGCTGTTTAAAAACTTGCATCCTTTGGCTGCTTGCCAGATGATGTCTCTGAAACGCCGAAGTGCAAAGAGAATGATGATAGATCTGGGTTTCCCATCTATCCTTTTTGGCCCCACTCGATGTGCGATGTCGATAACTCTTTCTAAGTCATCACTTATTCCTGGAACAACATTGCTGAGAATATCAACTGTCACTCCTCGAGTGTTTTCTCCCTCTTTCTCCTTGACTCCATTTAATTTCAGGGTCAATCTCCAACTGTATCTTTTGCATTCCCCGAGTTCTAGCTTCATGGATTTGGTGGTCTTTTTGATGACTTGAATCTCGGTGGATATAGCAGATAAGGATTCTTTATGTACAGCTACGTCCGTTACAAGTTGCGTCACGGTCGAAGATAAAGTTTCCATCTGTTTCGCTGTTGCTCCAATAGATAATTCAATGGCAGATATTTTTTAGAGCATTTTGTCGTATTTCCCGGAGAGTTCGTGGATCGCTGACAGAATCTCTGACGAGCTGTCATGGTGGTCCTTCTGATCTCTTTTCGACTTTTTTGAAGCCGGCTGTTTTAAGGGGGTGTCCGGTAAGGGTGTCATGAGTAGATCACTTACTTCTGGGTTCGAATCAAACCAGTTGCTGTCCTCCATCTTATCTGAAGCCTCAGCGTCCTGGAGTTGTGTGTTGATAGCATTGTTGTTAGCTTTGTCATCTAAAGCCATCGTGTGAACATGTGCGGTTTTTCCACGGATCTGTTTCGTTTTCTTTTTGACCATAAACAGACCAAGGCAATTAAGATTGCAAGTTCAGTTCACATTAGTCACAAAAAAAATCGGAATTCCAGTTACATTATTATCCTATTCCAAAGTCCCTGAAAACACCCACTAACACATGTCCACACTGCACGCAGCCATCTTGGCCCCCCAGCATCAGTTAGAAATGTGTCCGAGTTGCGTCCACCTGGCTCTGATGTCACGCTGACGTGCGCAAAAAAACTCTCGCGATCGCGAGGCGGAAACCTCGGATTAAGCAGTCATGACTGCGCTCACTAAAAGCATGATGGGAAACGACTGGCTGACGACACAGCTGAATGCTCATTGGATGAGACTGACAAACTACACATTATTCTCTATCTTGTTTTTACTAAGATTTATCCTGGCTTTGTTGTATACCTTTTTTGTATTTTTGTTGATAATTAAAAAAAAGTCATAAAGAGCATTACATATGTTTATTTATTTAGATTTACACGCAAACAAAAACAAAACGCACCTTTGTAAAAACATAATGTGACCTAATATAACTAAATGTTACATATAAATAATTAGGATGTGCATGTGCTGTATTTTATTTCTCTCTCAGTTTAAAGTCCTGTTTGTTGTCATTTTCACTTTTTTGTATGTTTGTGTGAGTTTTGTATTGTAATTTTTATGCAACGTTATTCCATGAAAGTCAATCCAATAATACATATATGTGTACATACAAAGGTAATCAGACTGTTTTGCCATTATGCCTCATCTGTGTGTGGTTTCATAAGTGAAAGGGGTGTAGTAAACAACACACACACACACACACACACACACACACACACACACACACGTGAAGTCAAAAGTTATGTTTAATAGATCAAGAACATTTTCCCAGCATTTCCTACAGCCTATAGTTTTTATTCTGGAGAAAGTCTTAGGCTGTTTATTTTAGTCTGGCTGGAGTAAAAGCTGTTTATAGGCCTAATAAACATGTCAATATAATTAGCCCCTTTATAATTTCTTTATGTCTGCAGAACAAACCACTGTTGTCCAATGGCTTTCCTCATTTTCTTTAACACCATTAATCTATTAACTCTTTAATTTGCACTTTCGGCTGAATACTAGTATCTTGCAAAAACTAGTAAAATATTATGTAAAATATATAATATAATATTGTCATCAAGGCAAAGACTAAAAAAAATAGTTAGTTGAAATTAGTTTATAAAACTGTTGAAAACAAAATCTGTTAAATAACACTTTTACATATTTGATGCAATACCATTTTTTAAACTTCACAAGAGGGCTAAGAATTTTGTCTTCAGTTGTATTTCCCTTTATACCTTCTAATGCCCTCTAGAAAGTCTGAAATGACTATAGAAATGGACCACTTGTTCAATAAAATGCCAAATTCTAGGGACATTCCTAGCAAAACAAATAAACAAACATTTGTCATGACCTGTTACCCAAAAGCATCTTGCTATAGCTGCTTAATTTATAATGTAGCCAAATGAGATTTCTAGAAAGCTTTCTTGCTGTATAAGCTGTTTATTTTGACATTCCTTTAACATTTACCACTGTTGAATATACAGATTTTAAAATAAACCTTTTTAAGTAATGAGCTGTTCATCTTCTGTGATTATGACCATCTTTCTGTAAAAACAGTGATATTTTTTAATTGCATCTACTCCCACATTAAAAACATCCTACAGTAATTTATAGGAATACTACAGTGTTTTTGAACTATACTAACAAATAGCCTATTTAAATTGCTCTGGTATCACAACAACTAAAAACATAACCCAATACTGAAAAAACATGCTCAAAAACAATATTATAATAAAACAATAATAATATTTACTATAAATAACCATAGTATTTTTTTATGAGGTCATTCGTCCGCGATAAAAAACGCGAACGCGATCTCCACCACTGGTGACGTTTCCAGGCGGCAAAACAGCGAGATTCGGGAGGTGTCGGACTTCTGATGTATTTTTTGAGCCCTCCTCTCACTGCAGCCGCTTGCTCTCGTCTACATTGCAGTGAAGGGGAGGCGCACCTCAAAGGAGCCTAAAGCTAAACAAAAAAGACTTTTATTTTGGCGTGGCGTGTGACGTCATAAGGCCGCGCCACTCCGTGCTGCGATTCAACTGGAGAAAGGTTTGTTTTAAAGCTTTTACACTTTTTAAACAGATTGCTTAAAGTTTCAGGTTTTTCATCCAATGCTAAATGATGTTCTGCTGTTGAAAATGTTATTTCAACCCTTTATACAACATAGTATTATTTTACTCACAGTAATGAGGGCTATTGTTTGAATAAAGATAGGATAAACTTTATTTGTCCCTGAGAGGGAATTTGTCTTGTGCATAAAAGTGCTACAACGTTGCTGTAAGCAAACGATAAAATAAATGAAACAAACAAAAGAATTAAGAACATATCTGAATAAAGTTTGACTAAAGTAACAGAAATGTGTGTAATAGTGTTTTAATGAAGGTTTAATTTATTAAACAGTATAATGTCATTCCATTCTAAGTATACATCATTATATATAAGAAATGTAGTTCTAGTTTTAATCAGCTCATTTGTGTTTCTTGCTCAGACTGATTTCTTTGTGTTAATGACTCTCATATAAAGAAACTGTTGAAGCAAGTGTTGAAGAGAAGTTATTTTGTTTCTGTTCATTGTTTTATTTATTTTAAACAGGACATTTATATTGTTTTGTTCATTTTAAACAGGATAAAGTGTCCAAACACAGAGAAAAACTCCTGCTGAAGCGACTGATCTCCACACTGTTATAAAGATGGCGTTTATTAAAGAGGAGAGTGAAGATGTGAAGATTGAAGAAACATTCACAGTCAAACAGGAAGATCTGCAGGAACAAACAGGTTAATTTTCATTCTCAAAGACCAACTCAGTCATTTGATCCTCATTCAGATATATTTTAATAATAAGAATACTAAATTAAATCCATCTTGCAGTCCTGAGTGTGCTGCCTAGTTCTCCTAAATGCACATAAGCACTCATTGAAAGACAGGAATGAGTTTCTTTTGTTACTTGTTCTCATGTCTTTTGTCATTATTTTACGTATTATTAGTCTCCCATTTTCTCTACCTTCTTAAGGTTATCGTTTGTTATTGCTTTTCTTGTTCTCCTATTGTTTTTTAAGCATCCTTAAGCACTGGCGCTATATATTTTTATTTGTTTTTTTTAGTTTAACTGAGCTGAGGATATTTGACCTACAGTATTCTCATAGAAGATATCCGCTATTACAGTGATAGTGTTGCCTTAGTACTTTCCATATGCATATGTCAAGTTGATCACAATTCCCTTTTTTCATCAACTTCTTTATGGGTTTAAACTTGTTTCTAGTAGTTGTTACTAGTTCTCACAGATAGTATCTGAGTTAGAATTACATCATTATTATAATAACTAATTACCAGGAATATTGTGTTTAAACAGGGTTTCCGCGGGGTCTTAAAATGTCTTTAATTCCAAAATATAAATTTTAGGTCTTAAAAAGTCTTAAATTTACTGAAATATTGTGTTGTACGTCTTAAATCTTTTTTATACAAGTCTTCATTTTCCTTTGTTCATGTTTTGCTACCCAATCTGGCCAAAACCCATACAATCACCAACAATCATCTCAATAAAACTTTCAACTTTTTATTCTAAAAGGTAATTTTAACTCTATTTATCACAATGGTTTAATTATTTTCCTCACAATAACATTTGTTTAAACGTGCTCCATGTATTTATTGCTGAGGACATCGACCTGGACAGATTATTGTGCATAGATTTAGTTTATTATAGTTTTTAAAACTTTTAAAACATTTGTTCAGTTTTATTTTTTTTTAAAGAAAGTTTATGTTGGAAAAAGTGTTTGGATACAAGTAAAGCTTGCTTTTTTAAACAATATTTTAAATTTTTTGCTAAGAAATATCTAAATTATTTAATTATTTATTATTTATTGTATTATTAAATGTATTAAATTATATATATTTTTTGATAGGACAAATACAGAATCTGGGCCATTTGAAAAATTCCTTAGCCTTTAGCCCTTTATATAGTCTAAAATTTCAGTCATAATGGTCTTAAAAATGTCTTAAAAAGTCTTACATTTAACTTGGTGAAACCTGCAGAAACCCTGGTTTAAAGTATTTAAAAAAAAATGTGGATGACCCCAATTTTAAATATGCTGAATGAAATGGACACTAAAATAATTAATTGTTATAAAACATTGTACAGTATTCTAAACTATATGAGGATGTTGTGGGACGACATGAGACAAAACGAACAAATTATAGTGGTACAGTAACATTTAGCATTGCACTGACTACAACTGGCCAACCTAAAAATGACTTTTACTGCTTAAGAAATGGATTACAGCATGCTGATGATATGCAAACATTTGAGTGTAAAGTTCATCAGTATTGACCATATTCTTCACGTACCAGCAGGCGGCGCCATTGAAATATTTTTGCTTAATACTTTATTTAAAGAATTCATTTTTAGATGCTAAAAACAGTGTTATGCTGCTTAGGCATGGGACAATAACCGTTTTCAAGGTATACCGCAGTTTGGAAAAGTCAAGGTTTTAAAACCTCCAACATTTTCTCCTATATCGTTCTTACTGTTTATGTAAGGTATATGTAAGGTTTTTAAAAGATGCCTTTTTAGATGGCATTTCTACATCTTGTCGGGTATAAAATGCCACCACAAAGGTCTTCAGCTGAGCCTCAGGACATGCACAAAGGCAAGAAAGCAAAGACAAAAGTACAAATGAATGAAAACAAGTTGTCACCTTAGAATTATAAGGTTCTATCTGACATTTTTATCAAAATTCAGTTATTGACATATTCTTATTAAATGACATCTTATTTACATCATGGGATGATTTTGTTATAAGTTGTTTACATTTTAAGACTTTTTATTTAAACACACATACTGTTTGCTCTTTGGAATGCAAAAACTTTGAAGCTCAATATCTTAAAATCATTCAGAACGCAGATAGAACCTTATAATTCCAAGGTGACGAAGTAACAAAGTATGTCATCTTGCCATCTCCTCATCACTCGAGTTTACAGCAAACGTGGCATTAAGCATTCGCATAAATTCATTCATTCATTTTCCTTCAGCTTAGTCCCTTTATTAACCAGGGGTCGCCAGAGCAGAGTGTACCACCAACTTATCCAGCATATGTTTTAAACAGTGGATGCCCTTCCTGCTGCAACCCAGTACTGGGAAACATTTGCATAAGTTATATACAATAATGCAAACTCACAAATATAAGCATGAATTATGCGCACCTGTTATGAACATGCAGGATTTGTCTTAATCGGGTCTTCCAAGCAAGCTAAAAATGTTGAGTGGAAGATGCACATTTGGGAACACACCATGAGTAATCTAGAGCGAGTGCATTTGATTATTTGAATTTTAAGCCACAGGCACAAAAAGAGCTTGGTTTTCCTCTGACCCCCAAAATGAGATATTCTGTAAGGTATATGATCTGATTTTGAGCCGAAACCTCAGACACATTCTGGGAACACCAAAGACTTATTTTACATCTTGTAAAAAAGGTTCATAATAGGAACCCTTTAAAGGGATAGTTGACGCAGAAATAAAAATAGCCTCATCATTTACTCTCCCTCATGTGGTTTTAAACCTTTATGAGTTTTTTGATCCTGTTGAACACAAAAGAAGATATTGTGAAAAAACTCTGGCTTGCTTTGTGTTCCAGAAGAAATGAAATGTTTAAAACCACATGACGCAGAGTAAATGGTAACGTCATTTTAATTTTTGGATGAAACATCCATTTCATGCTTGTCGCTTTGTGCCTACATACTGAAGTTCACTTTTTTTTTTTTAAGACCTGATATTGCTGAAAGAAGAGACTCATCAACAGAATGAAATGGAAGAGAAACACCAAGAAATAATGACTGATGAAAAACCCACACTGACTAAAGAGACTTCATCACGCGGAAGACCTCGGAAATCCAAATCTAGGTGTAATTTCAGCTGTAAACAGTGTGGAAAGAGTTTCAGTCAAAAGCCAAAGCTTGATGTTCACATGAGAGTTCACACTAAGGAGAAACCTTACACCTGCAAACAGTGTGGAAAAAGCTTCTATAATACAGGAAACTTAACAGTGCACATGAGAATTCACACCGGAGAGAGGCCGTACACATGCAAACAGTGTGGAAAAAGCTTCTATAATACAGGAAACTTAAAAGTGCACATGAGAATTCACACTGGAGAGATGCCGTACACATGCCAACAGTGTGGAAAAAGCTTCTATCAATCAGGAAACTTGGCAGTGCACATGAGAATCCACACTGAGGTGAAGCCTTACTCTTGCATTCAGTGTGGAAAAAGTTTTAAGCAAAAGAGCACCCTTGAAGTCCACATGAGAACTCACAATGGAGAGAGAAGTTTCACGTGCACACAGTGTGGGAAAAGTTTTGCTCAAAAACAAAATCTTGACATCCATATGAGGATTCACACTGGAGAGAAACCTTACATATGCACAGAATGTGGTAAAAGTTTCCCATATACAAGGACTCTCAAACACCACATGATAAGTCACACCGGAGAGAAGCCGTTTGCATGTGCTCAGTGTGGAAAGAGCTTCACAACCAAAGCTAGCCTCATGAACCACATGAAAGTCAGACTGAAACCATAGTGTTCACATGTGATCAGTGCGGAAAGAGTCTCACACGCAAAGACTACATTAAGCGACACATAAAGATTCACTCAGGAGAGCAGGATCCTCAAAAATGAGGCCTTGTCCACACAAACACAGGTATATTCAGATAGCCATGTAGTTTGGCTGTTCATTAACGTTAAGTTAATTTATAAACTACTTTCAAGAGGATCACATGCTCAAATTATCCACGGCTGGTCCTGCGTTAGCTAATACATGATTCACCAATCAGATGATTCGTAACTCACTATAAATAATCAGAGTTTCTTACCTCAGTTATCTTCCTCTTGAATAATTTCACTACCTGACCCACATGGTCTTTGCTTTACCCATGACCAAACCATAAATAAATAAAGTTATACACAAATTACCACCTGTCAATCACTTTTTTTCCGCGGGACTCTGGCATGATCAGGCGGAGTGATCTGTGTCCTTATAATGGCTTTTTCCCACAGCTGGTGGAGAGACGAGAGTTCATTTGGAGTTCACTGTAATTTGTATTGTGATTAATGATAACTTCCTTATTTTATTATTATTTTGAGGACATAATAACAAGTAAATATGCTAGGGCTCGACCGTTTTGGTCACACTTGCGCCTGATATTTTATGCGACCTAAAATATATATTTGAAAGCATTTGTGCTAGTGCATACATTTTTACTGTGCGACATGTTTTCACTGCAAAATCCTCACCGCATGCGCGGATTTAGGAGACATTTATGCAGAATGCATCTTTGCACCTAAAGACGCCAAACGCAGCGCTCAGGAACAGATTAAAACAGTTGTTATGTGAACTTACTGAAGTAAAAAAGCCCGCAATGCTTGCCCCGCCTTTGTGCTCTTCCTATTGGCCCACTGCGTTAGAACTGAACGCGAATGGATTGGTTAATATCAGCTGTCAATCACTCAGTCAACGCCTTCTGCCTTCACATGACAGGAGCAACAGCCGCGGAAATGTGACGCGCTGAAGAAGAGAGAATGAAAATAACACTGACAGATTTAGTTTTAGAAACCACCTAAAGTTAAATAATGGCACATCTTATTAGTGATCATGTGCTGAATGTTAATCCACCATTTACACTTTTCCAAGAGTGGATAAAAGACTTCCAGTGGCTTCAAGTCCGCTATGAAAATAACTAAAGCCGTTCACTGTAAAGTCTGTGGGACGGGGTTTACAGGTAACAGCGTTGCCTCTGAATCTACACATTTTAAGCGCGAGAGGTGCTGTATAATACTCACAATGTATTTAATCCTCACGATGCTGTCAGTGCAAACAGCAGTTATAAGTATAATATAACACAGCTCATGAAAAGACCGTTATTGCTATTAAGATGACATGCAAATAATAAGTTATATATCAATATACATGTGGGGCGGGGTGATGGATCACGATGCCAGCTCAGCATCGTGAAGTTTATCAGCCATCGGCGATGGATGATGTCATCGTCTATCGGCCCAACCCTAGTGGTTAGTACTGTTGCCTCACAACAAGAATGTCACAGGTTAAAGTCCCCACTGAACCAGTTGACATTTCTGTGTGGAGTTTGCTCATTCTCCCCCTGCTCGCATGGGTTTCCCCCGGGTTCCCTTGTTTCCTCCCACAGTCCAAAAACACGCAACCCAAGTAAATTAAACATTTTAAATTGGCACAATAGTTGAGCTCTTAGTAAGCCATATATCTCCCTTTAGCTATCCCTATATCTGTCATTAGAACAGAAACAAGTCTGGGGAGTTTATCGGGATCTACCTTCGCTCAAACTTTCCTCTCGTCCTGCTTACAGGAGGGAGCCCAGGGCTCGAGAATCTTATGAGCTTTGGGCTCTCTCCCGGCACAGCATGCCAAACAAGTGTGAACTCTTAAATGCATATCAAGTTACTGAAAATGAAACTCTTTGAACACCTGAAGATTTAAGTTCAATAACTGAAGAGGGGTGAAGATTTTGACAACTGTTTTGTAGTGTAGATCAGGGGTCACAGCCCAGTACCAGGCTGTGAGAGTTGCTACCGGGATACAAGAATGCAAAATAACTCTATATGTTGATAGATTGTATGGCTTGTTTCATATGCAAAAAAGTATCTGCATCTGAAAAGGTGTGAACCAAATGACCCTACAGGAAATCAAGAGTTGTGACCCAACCACAGCAGATGGCGAATCTCCGGGGGGTTACAGTCTTTGATATGAAGTAGTGTCTCACAGACAGTACTTGGGGTTAAGTTGCTTGAAAACCAACGAGTTAACATCACTGCTGAGGAACTGCACTATTTATTGTCTTCAATAAAGTCTTCTCCCCATAAGAACTTTGCTCAGCTTAGTTATTGGATGTATTGGAGTCATCTATACATTGGCAAGCCACCCAAGAACCGTTTAGCCAAATACAGCAAAATCTAACAATGTGTTTCCACTTTATTATGAACCGATAACCATATTTGTGCACATTCCACACTAGCAAATTGTTTATTAATTCACCAATCAAATGGTCGTCACTGAAAAGAGAATTAGAAAGATTAGGAAGGAGAAAATGTTTGGGGATGTAGAATCTGGGATTTGTTATAACCTGTGTGTACTTTAAATGAAATCAATTCTATATTCTATTATGTTTTTTTTTCCTATTATTTGATTTACATTGATCATATCAGTTAGGGTTATATAATCAATTATAAATCTTAGTTATTCACTTAGTTATCCATTTATTTTATTCATATTTTTAATTCCTTTATGTTTATCATTTATTATATTAATCATTTATTCATTTGATTTCTTTATTATTTATATTTCTTATTACTTGTTCTGCTTTTAGTGCTTTTTCCATTGTTTAGTCTTATTTTGATGGTGTTTCATGAAATGTTCCTCTCCACTGATATGAGATATGAGGGTATGTCTCTAATTCAAGGTCTTGTGGTCTGATGTATAATAACATTTGTTATGTTTGTGCTGTTCAGACGAAGTATGAGCATGCACCGAAACACATGCAACTAAGATTATTCAATAAACCCTGCTCTTTTTTTTTTGTCATCACTTCGTCTCCTGCTTCTGCTCTTCTCTGGCTTCCTTACACCATCAACTCTGATGTATAATAACATTTGTTATGTTTGTGCTGTTCAGACGAAGAATGAGCATGCACCGAAACACATGCAACTAAGATTATTCAATAAACCCTGCTCTTCTTTTGTCATCACTTCCGTCTCCTGCTTCTGCTCTTCTCTGGCTTCCTTACACCATCAACTCCTATATTGATAGTAGACTGTTAACGCAGTTGAATACTGGTTAACAGGTTTGGGTATTGGAAACTCTGCTGACTTGTTGTCCAAATACCTGGAGAAACTGGCATTTCTTGACAAGATCTGGCGTCCGGGGCTGGATCATATTTATCTGGCTTGGAGACTGTGATCTAACATTTGTGGCGTAGTCGGCAGGATGGAATAACGGAACGACGGATCTGTTATCTCCATAAGAGCGGAGTCTAGATCCTTCTCGCATGATCAGATGGTGAAGTGTCACAGTCCCTTGGGCTTCTGACTCCAGGCCATATTTAAGGAAGAAGTGGAAGACTTCTGCAGTCGTCTTCTGTCTTCCCCTTATGAAGTTTGCAGAAAGTGCAAAGTAAGTGTGATCTGTTTGACATTTCATAGAAATTCGGTACCGTGGGTAGCTTGGCTACTGGGTCAGTTAATGTCACCTTCTACAGTTATGGAGGATTCAGATGTTAAGCTAGATGATATAATTGAAAATTTAACAGAACAACTGAGAGGACATTTTAAGATCAAGGAAGTAGAACAGGAAATAGTTGCTAAATATAACATCAAGGTGCAGAAGGGTGGTATTTGGGAACCCAAAGACATAAAAAAAGGTATGGGATAAGATTCAAAGAATGAGAGTCAGAGAGTCAAGGAGAATCCCTTGGATTTTTACCACTCTGTCTAAATGCAGGAAGTGGGAAATGAAAAAACAGACAGATAATCATAACAGGGACAAAAAAGTTATGGAAGATAAGCTGAAGGGGTTGCAGGAAAAGTGCCAAAAATTAAAGGCTCAGCTTGAGCATGATCAGAAACCCACAACAACTAGTGATCACAATACACAGAATGCTGATAAAAAGGTGTTTTTGCCTATCTTGCCTGATTACACTCCTGATAGCAACACTGCTGCAGATTTTGACATAGACACAGATTCTGACAATTGTGAAGGGGCAACAGCAATGCTTAGACCACTGAGGGTTAATGTTAGGAAGGGAGGAAAGAGAACTGAGGTTTATCTTCAGAAATCAAAGGAAGGGAATGTGCTAATGGATCGTGAGATTAAGGATTCATATGTTGTAAACTACAAGTATGTACCTCCAAATTCAAAGGAAGTGTACGAGTGGTCAAAAGAAATTGGCAATATTAGGAAAGATCCACGAACAGCATTAGCATGATTGGAAGCTTTGAAAGAGATTTTCTCTTTTTCAGTCAAACATGGTTACAGTATAATCTCAGTCAATCTGTCATCAGCAGACAGGAAAGATTTGAAAGAAGCCCTTGGCGACACTCTATGTGATGAACACATGTCTGATAACAAAATAGAAAAAGAAGGTTGGAAAAGACTTAAGGTTTGGTGCAGGAAAGCACAACAGCAAAAGGTAGACTGGAATGAGATAAGAAAATGTAAACAAAGAACAGATGAAAGTGTTGAAGATTACACTGAGCGAATGTGTGACACCTTTGCATTGTATTCTGGCTTAGATGTGGGCTCTGAATCCTCACGTTTTGCCGAGGTGCCGGGAAAAGGGGGGTCTTTCCTGTGAGTTTGGTTAAATGGATTAATACCTGAAATCAGAAAAAGTGTCTGTAACAGGAAAGAGGGTTTAGGTTCTCCTACAGATAAAAATCTGACTGAAGAGTTGTTGATAACTGCGAGAGATGTGGCATGAGCAGAAAATCAGGCTTCAAAACTAGTGCGTGTGTTGATTACAGACAGAGATTGTAGGGCTAAACTGAATTTTTCAAATCAACAACGATTTGAAACTTTCCTTCCTCTTCCTCCTCCTCCTCAAATTTCCCCTCCTTCAGACCCGGTCAATCAGTTTAGTAACCTCCCACTTGAAATACAGCAGAGACTGTTGAGTGCTGTCTCAGCAGCCCCTGCTGGTACAGAAGTGCAGCCACAGCAACAGGGAAACTAGATAACCCCCCTCCTTCCTCAGGGCCTTGGAGGGTGCGGTTTTATGCAAGCCTGATTGCTTGTATGTGAGGGCCCATGTTTTAAACACAAATTCTGATTTGGATTTTTTAATTGATACAGGAGCACAGATTACTGTAATTCCATCTGATTTTCTTGCAGAAGTTTCAATGACATCAATGCCATCTTTACATTCCATCTTTACTAGCACACTAAATACTGTGGCACCCATCAAATTAAAAAAGGCTAGAGAGAATAAAACTACACCATGGTACAATAATCATACCCACGCTATCAAAACAGCAACCCGTGCCCTGGAGCGTAAATGGAAAAAACTAATTTAGAGGTTTTTAGAATTGCGTACAAAGACAGTATGTCCAGCTATAGGAGGGCTCTTAAATCTGCCAGGGCCGAGCACCTCCGCAAACTGATTGAAAATAATCATAACAATCCGAGATTTTTATTTAGCACCATTGCTAAACTAACAAATAATCGATCATCTTTAGAACAAAATGTCCCACCGCAAATCAGTAGTGATGACTTCATGCATTTTTTCAGTTATAAAATAGAAGGCTTTAGACAGAAAATAGAAGATGTTAAACTTTCTGCACAGCCTTATACTCCAGATCCAGTAAACATTCCACTGAATCAAAATAACCTACAATGCTTCAAAATCATAGAACAGGAAGAGCTAGATAAAGTTAAAAATAGTTCCAAACCAGCTACATGTATGTTAGACCCAATTCCAACAAAATTACTGAAAGACTTGCTACCTGTTACAGGAGAACCTCTCCTTAACGTTATCAACTCTTCTTTAGCTTTAGGCCATGTTCCAAATCCTTACAAGCTAGCTGTTATTGGACCTATTATTAAGAAACCACAACTGGACCCGAGCAACTTGGCTAATTATAGGCCTATTTCAAATCTTCCGTTTATGTCTAAAATACTAGAAAAAGTTGTTTCTACCCAATTATGCTCCTTTCTGCAGACAAACGACATTTTTTAAATGTTTCAGTCAGGTTTCAGGCCTCATCACAGTACAGAAACTGCATTAGTAAAAATAACCAACGATTTACTCTTAGCTGCTGCCCAAGGGTGCATCTCACTATTAGTTTTACTCGATCTTAGCGCCGCATTTGACACCATCGACCACAATATTCTCATAAACCGCTTAAATTCTACAGGTGTCCAAGGACAGGCTCTTCAATGGTTTAATTCATACTTAGCTGACCGCTACCAGTTTGTGAATATTAATGGACTGCTCTCACAAGTCAGTCCAGTAAAGTACAGGGTGCCTCAAGGATCAGTTTTAGGCTCTGTTTACAATATACATGCTTCCCCTGGGAGACATTATTAGAAAACACGAGATCAGCTTTCACTGCTATGCAGATGATACTCAATTATATATTTCAACTAAACCTGATGAGATGTCTGTACAGTCTAAGCTCACTGAGTGTATTAAAGATGTTAAAGACTGGATGACCAACAATTTTCTTCTCTTAACTCAGACAAAACAGAATTATTACTTATCGGGTCTAAATCCTGTACACAGCAGCTCTCACAACTCAACCTGCAATTAGAGGGATACAAAGTTAGCGTTAGCTCTACTATAAAAGATCTGGGTGTCATATTAGACAGCAATTTAACTTTTGAAAATCATATATCCCATGTTACAAAACTGCCTTCTTCCATCTGAGAAATATCGCTAAATTATGAAGTATGCTATCCATATCAGATGCAGAAAAGCTAGTCCATGATTTTATGACTGCTAGGCTGGATTACTGTAATGCTCTGTTCGATGGTTTCCCAGCATCCTCTATTAATCTAATTAATATCACCTCAATTTTATCCTCCTTACAATGGCTGCCTGTTAAGTTTCGTATTGAATATAAAATATTGCTCCTTACCTATAAAGCTTTAAATAATCTAGCTCCTGTTTATCTAACCAACCTCCTGTCTCACTACAATCCAACCCGCTCTTTAAGATCTCAAAACGCAGGGCTTCTGGTAGTACTTAGAATAGCAAAGTCGAGTAAAGGAGGTCGAGCCTTCTCATTTATGGCCCCTAAACTCTGGAATAGCCTTCTTGATAATGTCCGAGGCTCAGACACACTCTCACAGTTCAAAACTAGATTAAAAACCTATCTTTTTAGCAAAGCATACACTCAGTGCATCACTTAGCGGTATGATGCATGATTGTGCCCCACGCAGGTTTTTGCATCTCGTTTATATACACTATGAACAGCAGCTACGCTAATTATTCTCTTTATTCTCTATTTCCACCTGGGAGTACTCATCCCGAGGCCCTCAGACTATGCAGCGCCACTAATGCGATCCAAGACCAGCGACGAGATGATCCTGAGGTTCACAATCCTGGACCAGGCCGCCTCCTGAGCAGCTGCTGTAGGGGTCATGGAGAAGTGGAGAGCATGAGACTGATTACTGTGACGCTCCAAGGACAGACGAGTCTTCGCTGAGGTCCAGCATTCTCCAGCTTCCGGCGCCTAGACTGCAGCTCTGCACAAGACGTTTGGCCATAATAACTTGGTCGTGTGTTCTATTGTCCCAGCTTATCAAACGTTGGCTCTGCATTAGTTTCTGACCAGAGGTTGATGAAGCACTTCATAAGCACTTTATCTCTCGTGCCCATGAAAGAATCCAGCAACATATTTGGTTTACAAGTAAGTTTTTGCGTGCATATTAAATTAAACAAATGCGACACACATCATGTTGCATCGGTCAGTCCAGCTTTAAATAGCCTACACATAAACGCATTAAAACTGACCAAAATGACTACAATACAGGATTTCAATGAAAAGTTTTTTCATTGTTAACTGTTTTTTTTTTAAATAGTGTAAATGGGTTTTTTCCTGTGTAAACTGCTGTTTGCTTTTTTATTATGGCTTTTTCTAACATTTTTCCCAGTGTAAGTTAAAATCAAAGTCTGTTCTGCATTTAGGCTGTTTAATTAAAATAAACGGCTTGTTTTTACAGAGTGACATCTTAAGTTTATAAATACATGTATTATATTTATTGCTTATTTACGTTTTACAGTGAATCTGAGGCACAAACAAAGTGTGACTCTATAAGGCTATAAAATACTGTAAGCACATTTGAAAGATAATAGGTTGTAAAGGCAAGGCAAGTTTATTTATATAGCACATTTCATACACAGTGGCAATTCAAAGTGCTTTACATAAACAGGAATAAAAGAAACAAGTATAAAAAGATTAAAACAAATAATAAAAATGATTAAAAACAGAAAAACAGGTTATAAAGGAATGTAAAAGAAAAGAAAGACATAGCAGTGCGATCTGTCGGACGTAGCACATTGCTCATTCAGTAAAGGCACAGCTAAACAGATGTGTTTTCAGTCTGGATTTGAATGTGCCTAATGTTGGAGCACATCTGATCATTTCTCGGAGCTGATTCTAGCATTGAGGGGCGTAGTAGCTGAAGGCAGATTCACCCTGCTTTGACTGAACTCTTGGAATTTCTAGTTAATTTAATCCTAAAATCTGAGTGATCTGTTAGGTTTGTATTCAGTCAGCATATCAGTAATGTATTGAGGTCCTAGGCCATTTAGTGATTTATAGACAAGTAGTAATACTTTAAAATCTATTTTGAATGTAACTGGGAGCCAGTGTAAAGACCTGAGGACAGGTGTGATGTGCTCTGATTTTTTGCTATGAGCTGCAACTGTCTGACTGTCTTTTTGGGAAGGCCAGTGAGGAGGCCGTAACGGTAATCCACCCATCCTGCTGCTGACAAAAGCATGAACAAGTTTCTCTAAGTCCTCCCTGGAAACAAAGCATCTGATTCTTGCAATGTTTTTGAGATGATAGTATGCTGATTTACTGACTGCTTTGACATGACTATTGAAACTCAGATCTGACTCCAGAGTCACACCAAGGTTCTTGACCTAATTTTTTGTTGTTTAACCCCTGGAGCCAAGGTATGCATTCACCTTGAGAACCTCATCTCTGTTCCCAAATGCAATGATTCAGTGTTCTCTCTGTTTAACTAGAGAATATTTTGGCACACCCAGCTGCTAATTTCATCAATGCATTGGCAGAGGGTGTCAATAGGGCTGTAGTCATTAGGCAGTAAGGCTAAGTAGATCTGAGTGTCATCAGCATAGCTGTGGTAGGAAATTTGTTTTTTTCTAATTATTTGGCTCAGAGGAAGCATATAAAGGTTGAACAGGAGAGGTGCCAGAATTGAACCTTGTGGGACTCCACATGTCATGGGTGTTATGGGTGCACATAAGCTGATCGCTGCAGTGGCTAATCTTATTTCATACAAATGTCTTAAAATTAATATTTAAGTTCAGTATATTTAACTGTACTTTGATTGTGCTTTAACAAGTGTTAATTCATTATAATTTTTTAAAATGTTGTGTGAAAATCTGACAAAATTCACAAATGTTTGTATATATAAGTTTGCAATTTAATTACTTATCTTGTATATTTGTTTTTTTTTTAAGGTTTTTCACCTTTCTGATGCAATAAATGGATGAGTGGAATCCAGTTAAAACTCCTTTGATGATGTGTCTTCCTTTCAAGCGGGAAAACTTGTGCATGAGAGAAATAGCTTGACACATTATTTTGTAAGCAGCAGCGGTCATTGCTTTCATTTTAATTATTCTTTGAACCGATTATTAACAGGTCTATATTAACCGTGTATGCGTTTCACCTGCTTTCTTTAGCTTACAGTTATTTTTGTTAATATGGTTTATATATATATATATATATATATATATATATATATATATATATATATATATATATATTACTCCTCGTTTATGTGTAGTTAACTGGTGATCTAGGACTTTTAGCCAGGACAGATTACTGTGCATATTTTAGATACATGACAATAATTCCTTTTTTAAATGTAATGTTTTTTTTAAAGAAAAGTTTTGTTGAATTAAAAAGTGCACCTATACAGCTATATTTTCCTTGTTTTGACACATAAAAAATTGTGGCTTATACAGTGAGGGAAATAAGTATTTAATCACACTGTGATTTTTCAAGACCTCCTACTTTGAAATCATGGAGGGGTCTAGAATTTTCAGTATAGGTGCAATTCCACTGTGAGAGACAGAATCTAAAATAAAAGTGCAGAAATCACATTGTATGACTTTTTAACAATTTATTTGTAAATTACTGTGTCAAATAAGTATTTGATCACTTGCTTTTCAGCCAAATTTCTGACCCTCAAAGACCTGTTATTTTGCTTTAAAATAGTCCCGCTACACTCATAAAGACACCTGTGCACCCCACAATCAGTCAAAAGTCTAAGTAGCAACATGGCCAAAACCACAGAGCTGTCAAAAGACACAAGAGATGAAATTGTAGACTTTCATAAAGCTGAAACTGCTACGGGGCAATTGCCAAGAAAGAGCAACTGTTGGAGCAATTGTCAGAAAATGGAAGAGGCTAATGATGACTGTCAATGTCCTTCAGACTGGGGCCCCACGGAAGATCTCTCCTCGTGGGGTATTAATGATGCCAAGAATGGTCTAGAATCAGTCAGGAATTATGCGGGAGTAGCTGATCAATGCCGTGAAGAGAGCTGGGACCACCGTTTTCAAGGGTACTATCAGTAATACAGTAAGATGTCATGTTTTAAAACCATGCATCGCACAGAAGGTTCCCCTGCTTAAGTTAGCCCATGTCAAGACCCATCTGAAGTTTGCCAGGGACCATCTGGATGGTCCAGAGCAGGGGTCACCAATCTCGGTCCTGGAGGGCCGGTGTCCCTGCTGAGTTTAGCTCCAACTTGCCTCAACACACCTGCCTGGGTGTTTCAAGTACACTTAGTAAGACCTTGATTAGCTTGTTCAGGTGTGTTTGATTAGGGTTGGAGCTAAAATCTTCAGGACACCGGCCCTCCAGGAACAAGTTTGGTGACCCTTGGTCCAGAGTATTCATGGGAGAAAGTCCTGTGGTCAGATGAGACCAAAGTAAAACTTTTTGGTCTTAACTCTATTCACTGAATTTGGAGGAAGAAGAATGATGTGTATCATCCCAATAATACCATACCTACAGTGAAGCATGGGGCTGGAAGCATCATGCTCTGGGTGTGTTTTTCTGCACAGGGAACAGAATGACTGCACTGTATTAAGGAGAGGATGAACGTGGCCATGTATTGTGAGATATTGGGCAAAAACCTCCTTCCCTCAGTCAGAGCATTAAAGATGGGTCGTGGCTGGGTCTTCCAACATGACAATGACCCAAAGCACACAGCCAGGAAAACCAAGGAGTGGCTTTGTAAGAAGCATAACAAGGTTTTGGAGTGGTCTAGCCAGTCTCCAGATCTAAATCCAATAGAAAACCTTTGGAGGGAGCTGAAACTCCATGTTGCTCAGCGACAGCCCTGAAACATGACAGATCTAGAGAAGATCAGTGGGCAAAATCCCTCTTTCAGTGTGTGCAAACCTGGTGAAGAACTTCAGGAACCCTTTGACCTCTGTAATTGTTAACAAAGGCTTCTGTACTAAATATTTAAAATGCTTGACTCAAGTGATCAAATACTTATTTGATACAGTAATTTACAAATAAATTGTTAAAAAATTATATAATGTGATTTCCTGATTTTTTTTTTTTTTTTAGATTCTGTCTCTCACAGTTGAATTGCAATTATGCTGAAAAATCCAGACCCCTCTATGATTTCTAAGTAGGAGATTTTGAAAAATCACAGTGTGATTAAATACTTATTTCCCTCACTGTATATACTTATTTGCTGTGGTCAGAGATAAATTTGGTAAATCCTTCATTTTGAGCCCTGAAAAGATATGTGAAATAAAAACTGATTGTATTGCGACACAACCCATTTGCTCATGCACACTGAGCAAGCTAATACAAAATACACACAAGTTAAATGAATGAGAAGGCATGTGGACATAACACAACATCTAAATCAAGTCATTTTAGCATGTCAAAGTCAAATTTAAGCATATAAAATATATTTTCCCAACAAGAAAAGTGTGGCTAGTGAAAATTGGCGAGTGGCTAGTAATGTTGGAAATCTACTAGCCACAGTGGCTGGTGATCAAAAAAGTTAATGTCAAGCCCTGATTGTAATGTAAAAAAACATATTAAAAAAAATAAAGACATAACAAATAGGATTACATTTTCAAAGGCAAACATTTATTGAAAAAAACAAAAAAACACGCAAATCAGCTGAATGTTAAAATCAGGGAACTAGCTTTTCTCCCGAACCATCTTAACGCCATTGAACCAGGGCAAACGTCTCTTCGTGGTCTTCTCCCATCTGTAGCCTAGCACACAAAGGCAGGTAAAGTGCATTGTTCGCTTCGGAGACACCTCAAACAAACTAGTCATGACCCACACCTTTTGCTCGAGTACCTTCTCCTTGGCCAATGTCATTCTCTACTGCGTTGCATGGTGCAAAAATGTAAGGCTGGCGGCCTCCATCCTGGTGCCGGCGGGGCAGACCACATCGAATTCGCCCATATTCGAGACATCTAGACAAAAAGCAAGAGCGCCGTTAGTCAAACGAGACCGGGACAACACAAGTCGTGCTGCAGTTAGACTAATCCACGAGATCTTTCAGACCAGACTTACTCAGGCAGCGTCGGACGTTCTGCAGACGGACAGCGCTTCCGCTCCTCTCGGCTTCACTGAACATATCTTTCGTGTTTACACCAAACACCACTACTTTGTGGTACTCGTTTCTGGCGCACTGAATCACCGCCGTGAAGAAAAGACTTTTTGACTTTCCCTTTGACTGCCGACTCGCCGACACGTTGTGTATAAAGCCTTCCACCACGTCTTTATCCTTTGGAGCTTTAGCAGGACTGGCCATCGCTCTACCGTTGAAAGCTGGGCAAATACTTCAACTGAACAGGTGCTCTGCCTGATACATATGACTAGACAGACGCGCAAATTAAAGCTGTTGACAATGCCAGCCTTTTTGATTGGCTCTCACCAAGCTGCAGAAATTGCCAAAAGCGCCAAATTTATGAGCAGCTTAATGCATTGCATTTCCAATCTACGGCCAATGTAGGCCTAAGCGAGCACTATATAACTTGACGTAATTATATTTAATAATGAAAAAGATTCTCGTATTTCCATGTTTAAGAGAGGCGGACGCCTCCACTAACATAAAAGTAAAGTTAAAAATCAGTGTGTGCTGGCTGCTTCCTTTTAACCTGTGTGCATAACAACAATTATACCAGCACAAAATAAGTTTATTAAGTTAAGTAAAAAGTTTATAAAGTAAGTTAAATAAGTTATTTATTGCAATAACAACAAAACATTTACAGCACCAATAATACAGTATACAGTCTCTAGAAAATCTAGTTAATTTTCAACAATAAGGCAATCATGAATTAAATTTAAGTACCTGGCTTATATAAGACAAATAAGACGGAAACCAGACAGCACATGAAAATAAAATAAACATCAACGAATAGGCTTATTAAACACAATAAGCACAAATTCTAGGAGTTAAAACATCACCCTTTGGCCTACCAGATGTTGAATGGTAGACTGTTCTTGTTTTAATATTCTAAATAGTTTACATTTTTTTGACATTTATAGATATAAAACTTTCCAATAAATAACATGAGGTTTATAAAAAAACTTGCATTATATATAAATATATATAGTGCTTCCCACAGGTTTGAAATATACTTGGGGTGCGGAGCCAGATTGAAACACACCTTTTACCCACAGCACATAAATAGTTAACTATGCACCAAACAAAACATAATAAAATTTTTAACACTATTTTTATTCTTATGTGTTTTAAACCTTTTAATGGGTTAAAGCTAAAAAAGACTGTTTAGATATTTATTAATTTTTAAATCCACTATTTTTCTTTTATGCTATTGAGCACATGCTGTCATTCAAGTTCAGGTTGCATTATTAGCTCGACATTTTGTACAGTACTGCCAAATCATTTTAGATGTATAAAATATGTAATATATTGACAATCAAATTAATAAAATATACAGCAAATGGGAAATGACAGAAAAAAAGGGAAAAAAACACAATATCTCTATAAAATTATAATAATTACACAAATAAATGGTGTACATTATTTAAATAAGATAAATTAATTGATTAACCATTTTTAACGGTGTACAAGTATTCTGCAGCCAATTTGGATGTAATTTTGTCCTCTCCGAATAGCCTATATAGTTACGTTTTTCTGAGTTGTTTAGATTAAAGGTATTTCCATATCTTTAAGAGGGGCGGACGCCTCCACCAACTTGAATGCTGTGCAAATTTCTTGTTTTTTCCCCTAATAAAAACACATACAAGCCAAACTGCTATAACAGCATATACCAAACAAAACACACACACACACACACACAAAACAGAAAGAAATATATTTTATATGGTCAAAGGCCTAATTTATTTGTTATTTTGAGGAATGCATCTGTTATTTAAAGTTTTAATATTCGCTCAGCCTTGAGCGACTGCAGGCCTATATACTCCAGCAATACAGACCACCCTTCTCATTTTGAAAAGGCCACGGCTCACTTGGCATTTCTGTGTTTGCGTGTTCTCCCCGTGTTCGCGTGGGGTTTTTTTTTTCTGTTATGCTTTTGAAAGTTTATGTTTTACTTTTTTTTTTTTATTAAATTTTTTTTCCCTGCCCAGTATTGTAATAATAATAATTATAATAAAATAAAACATATTCAAAAGAAAATCTGTGGCCACATGTAGCCCTGCATTATATAGCTTGAGGTAAGGACATTGTATAATGAATATCATTATGATTCTCGTATTTCCAAAATTTGTTAAAGCGCCTCCACTAACTCGAGCTTTATGCAAATTTATTGTTTTACCCCTAATAAAGACGCAGATGCGCCAAACCGCTATAACAGCATATAGCAAAAATAACACACAAAAACATGAAATATATTTCATTTGTTCAAAGGCCTAAGTGGCATTTCTCCCGAACCCTCTTCATGGCACCCGAGCTGGGCGGACATCCCTTCGCCGTGATCTGCTACTAAGCGGGCATCACCAGCTAGCTCAGCCGCGGCCACAGGTTGCTCCTCCGCGCAGGAATCCGCCACTCCCGCCGGCCAAACGTAAACGAGGAAGCCGTCCAGACTCACGGTCAGGTCGAACCCCGGTGCAGCTAGGAAGTGCTCCTCGATGGCTTCTGCGTCTTTGAATAACGACGTAAGACCGGCGTCGCAGAGATAGCGGGTCAGCGCCGAATTAGTCAAGATAACCTTCTCGGTGCCATTCCTCCGTGACCACCGTTCCTTTCCCACCAAACACCATGACAAAAGACAGCAACGCCTGCTTCAACCGGCAGCTCTCGCACCGGTGAAAGTCAGACTTCTCTCGGAACTCCACCTGTCTGAATTGCAGCCGGAACAGCGTTGCTGGATTGTAACTTCAATGCTCTTAAAGCTGGCGCTTCAAAGCACCCTTGATTTTGCCTCTGGCCGCCTCCCGTCTGCCTCCACTCTGCTCTCCTTCACGTCAGCGATTTCCTCCACGATGCTGGAGGGACCCGTGGTCAGACAGATGCACCGTCTCTCTCCCGCGTCACGACGTTCCTGAAGGCGTAAGATCTGGAGCACTCAGCCGCGTTGACAAAGGTGTTCCAAAGCGTCAGCTTAATTTCACCAGTGACGTCGCTGACCCACAGCTCCTTCAGCTCGCAGTCAGCAACGTTCACGCTGACCACCCTGCTCATGGATCCGTCTCGCCGGACCCGACCGTGCACTTCTCCCACCTATAACACACAAATTCAGGTTAAGTGCGCTGTACGCTTTGCAGGTGCCTCAAACAAATTGCGATGAGACTCCTACCTTTTGCCCGGGACCGAACGACTTGACCTCAGCCACGGTCATCCTCTTGCAATCATTGGAAAGGTGGATGAGGGAGGATTAGGACTTATAGATCCATGGATAAGAATGAAAAGCATGAGAATTAAAACATTAAAAAAGTTTGGTTATTTTTTTAATAAATGTGGACAAATAGGAGATGATTTCTTATGGATGGCATTTAAAGACCGAATGATAGAAAATATTCCTGAGTTCTATAATGAGTTGTTGAGAACATGGAAATGTTTTTAATGATAACATATAAACTGAGATTGAAGGAAGAAAACTTTATTTACAGCAACCCCTATTTTTAAATCAGAACAATAAAAGCAAAAAACAAATGTTTTATGAGAACTGGTATGCAGTGGGTTTTAGACAAGTGAAAGATATTTTATATGAAATAAAACCTGGGTTTTTACCTACTCAAGCAATAGGAAATAGAAGATATCGACAAGATCGATTAGACAAGGATGTCCTCTTTCAGCACTATTATATTCCCTAGTCGCAGAACCGTTAGGGTTAGCATTAAAATAAGAAACTAAAGTTAAAGGAATAAAAATAGAGGAAGAGGAGGACGAAGGGAAAATATACCAGTATGCTGATGATACAACAATAATAGTAAATGAGAAAAAGAGTGTAAAAGAAACCATGAAAAAGTACCAAGAGTTTTGTAAGGGAACAGGAAGCAAAATAAATGAAAATAAAACGGAATACATGAGGTTTGGCGAAGCAGATAATTTAACAGACTGTTTCCAATTTAGAGAAGTAGAAGAAATGAACATTTTGGGAATATTAATTGGAAAAATTGAAAGAAAAGCAACAGAGAAGATGTTGGATGATCTAATAACAGAAATAGAATCAAGACTAAATTTCTGGAAAATGAGAGAACTGTGCTTAAAAGGGAAAGCCTTAATATTAAATGTTTTAATGTTCTCCAGCAGTGCCCGGGCACCCCACACTTAAGCCCGGGAACACAGACTTTGCCAACTGCATGCGCCAGGCATACGTACCGTTGGTGACCCACCTGGCTCTGGTGCACCACCCTCTCTCCCGTGCTACTACCTGCAAATATTAGACTTTAAAAGGTGGTTGGGGTGCACCAGCCTTGCCCAGTTCCACCTCTTGATGCTGTTCAGTTTTCGAGGTGGCTGGGGTGCATCAACGACACGTAGTTCTGCCAACAGTTAATGTAAGGCTTCCGTATTTGCCCTGCACTTAGTGTGCAGTTAGTGGCGGGGGTCGAACGCGTTTGTTGAGGGCCGTTGAGTTTATCAAAGACCCCCCCACCCTCTCGGGGTCTAGGCACGCCAGAACGCATTCAAAGGCTCGCGGGACACTCTCAACCGGGCAGCAGAGCTGGCCAGACCTCCTTCGGGGTTGGGTCTAGGCATGCCAGGACGCGCCCAACAGCTTGCGGGAGACGGAGACTCTTACCCTGCCGCAGACATAGCCAGAGACCCTCTGGTTCGTTGAACCACAAAGCCGTCAAAATCCAAGTCCACTCTTTTGCACCTTTCCCGAAAACACAATGGCAGGTCAGAGGCAATTGGGGTTGGGCACGTACCTCCAGGCACGGGACGTCCGGGAAAGGTGGTCTCCCATCGGGCATGGCCTGGCATGCTTGGGCCTGGTCTAAACAAGTCTACCGGTGGGAGTCTTCATGTCGTTCCCGCCGGTCAGACCCACTGTCCCCCAAACGGACTTAGTCGATTCTGAGACTGTGAGATTTTAAAGAACTGTGAACCGGACATATCTTGCGCCTCTTTTAAATAACCAGCTCTTGACAGCTGCTGTCGCTTACGGCCATATCACCCTGCATATACCTGATCTCGTTTGAACTCAGAAGTAAAACAGGGTTGGGCCTGGTTAGTACTTGCATGGGAGACTGCCTGGGAATACCAGGTGCTGTAAGCTTATTTAATTTCTTCATTTGACAGCTAATACACTTCCCCGGATCACAGTTCTGGTGAGTTCTGGTTCAGTGTTGTTTATCATACTCATTTTATTTGGGAGGGGTGGGACAAATAAACCCATAGGTAAACAATTGACGGGACAAGGGCGTTGTTTCTGTCGGTACTGTGTGAATGTGAGCTAAGCTGCGATCGGGTCCTGGTGCTGCGCCTCTTTTAAAGGGCCACGAAACCCCCTGTCTCAGCAGGGTGTTTTCACACCTCTGTTTTGAAAAAAGTCAGGAAAGTTGGGCGTGTCCAGCTCTGGGAGTGTGGGAGTGTCGGGGGAGGGAAAGAGGGATTGGATTTGCATAAAAGGGAGTTTCCATTTGGCCACGCGCTCATTTCACAGGCAAAACAAACATACAGAGGCTGATTTGAGAGAAAAAAAATCCTCCGCATTTCTCTGTAACTTATGTACTCGGTAGGTAGCGTCAGAAAGCCGTGTTTATAGACTATCCTGTCACAAAATGGAGCGAAAATCCTGCACGACGGGAATAGTTTGTGTTTACATGTTTACACTCGGAGAGCAGCATTTACAGCGGATCTTTCAGTCTATAATATTGTACTGTAATATTGCAGTGATATTAACATACTGTAAACTTGGTAACTAAATCATTTTGACTATGGTATGTCTTTAAAAACTGAAAGAGCTCTGCTAACCACGAACTAACTTTGCAATCTGGGTAAAACAAAGAGCACAGTACTGCAAACACTTACCACATCTGTAGACAGACAATCAAACTGGAGCTGTGTCTTTTTAATAAAAGTAGACGAGCGGCAAATCCGGATTTCACCATTTCCAGATGCGAAAAGCTCTCGGGTAAAAATGTTCCTTACAAACACGTTTCTGTCGCGTGTCGCGTGCACTGTAATCCACACGCGAGTCCAGCAGCTCTCTCGTAGAGGGAAAATGAAAACAAAACCTTCGTTGAAGCACAACAATAAACGCATCACCGACGACTCGTGTCTCCAAATTCTTGTTCTTTCACTTGTTTTGGCAACACAACGTGGCGTCTCTCTGCCGTCTGAACACTGTAACAGGTAAACAGTCTCCGGAGCTATCATGCATATTAATGAAGTTTCGCGTCATACACAATAGAGCGCGCTGATTGGTTTGAAGCACGTCTTTCTCATGAATTAATCCAGCAAACTCACATACATCAGAAAGTCCGCGAAAAGACAGAGAGCCAGTCTGCTGGCTGGATTTACACCTAAGTATCTCATGGCCGTGACGTAGCTTCAAAAATTCGTTTCAAACCGGAAGAACGAATTTGCTCAAAATAACGCAAAAACAACCAATTTTCACTTTTTAGTGCAATATATGTGTCCTAATAGTGTTTATAGCAGCATGGGACACATATATGACTGTCAACAGCTCAAAAAATGTGTTTTGGTGTTTCGTGACCCTTTAAATAACCAGATCTTGACAGCAGCTGTCGCTTTAGGCCATACCACCCTGCATTGCTAGAGGGCGATAGTGCACTTGCAGCAAAGGAAGTGGAAGTGGTTGGCAGAGAGTGAGAAAGGCTCACTCATTGTTTTGTTTATTTTTCAGAAAAAGTTTTTTTTTTTTTAGTTTTTTTTCTTTTTGATAATTTCATACACTTCCCAGCAGCAATTTGCTGTCTGGGAAGTTTGTGTTCTGTTATGAGTTCAAACACAGAAGGACTAAAAGGCAAAGGTATGGACATGGATAGAAAACGACGTTTGCAAATGGATGATGGACTGGAAGCAGCCCAACATGATGGACATGAACAAATGGCTGATAAAAGGATCTACACTAAAGAAGCAACAGTGATTGTTGATATGACAGAAGTGAATGATGCTAGAGCAGAAGACATCATAAAAGCTCTGAATGAGAAGATAGGGAAAGGAAAGATTCTGGCTGTACGACCAAGAAAGGAGAAGGAATATGAAATAACTCTCATAAGCAAAGAAGACGGAGAGGATTTGGAAGATGGACTGGTTATAAAAGGGAAGATTTGTGAAGTAAGACAACTACAAGTAAGAGAGTATATTGTATCTTTTATACATTTGCCGGCTTATATTGAGGTTGATGACATTCTGGATAAACTTAAGCTTTGGGGAGTAACACCTGCATCTGATATCAGAAGGAGAATGTATCTGGGTACAGACATTGCAGATGGTACAAGGTATTTAAGGGTTAAATTCCCAAAGGAGGTGGTATCACTCCCGTACAGTGCAAAGTTTGATACTGAAGAAGGAACACAATATTTCCGAATTATGCATGACCGGCAAGTGAAAACTTGTCGCTTGTGTATGGGTCCTGGACATGTGTTTAAAGATTGTCCTGATTTTAAATGCTTTCAGTGTGAGGCGCAAGGACATTTTGCTAGACATTGCGATGCAGTGAAATGCCTGGATTGCAGAAAGGTGATGGTGAGATGTGAGTGTTGGATGGAGGAAGAACATGTTACACAAAGCCCAGAAACTGGTGAGGAAGCAAGGCAAATGATGGAAGAAACGGAGTTGGAAAAGACTGGTGAGGTTGAGAAAGTAATTGTTGAGAATGCAGAGAATAATGCGGACAATCGAGATGAAATGGAAGATAATTCACAGGGAGGAGCAATGGCTGAAGGAATATGGACACCGTTGGAAATATCACAAGGAACTTTAGAGAGGATGGAGGAGCAACAACTGGAAAATAAGGAAGAGGAAAGTAAAGACACAATGGAGGAAAAGAAAGAAATTAAGAAAAATGACTTTCGAATGGACAGAAGAGTGACACCCAGAAGAAGGACCATTAAGGTAATGCCAAATTTAGAAGTTTCAAAGAAAAAAAGACTTTTAAGAAAAGAACAAATTAAAGAAATAAATAAATGGGACAATAGATTTCAAGTGCTAATGGAGGAGGAAGAGGAAAAGGAGAACGTGAATAGTTAAACACATGTTTGATTTTAAGTATTTATGCTTTTTCTTTCTTTTTTTTAATTTTATGTTTTTAAATGTGATATCATGGAACACGAGGGGTTTACAGAATATGGAAAAATTTGAGAAGATGGGAATTTTATGTAAAAAAGCAGATATAATTGTGTTACAAGAAACAAACTGGAAAAACGAAACCGTAAATACGTATAAAAAATAATGGGATGGGAATTTTTATTTCAATAATGGTAAGGACAGGGTGGGAAGTGGGGTCGCTATTTTAACTAGAAGAGGGATAAGTGAAAAAGAACAAGTGATATATGATGATGGGGTGGGGAAAAGTATGGCACTAAAAATAGAAAAAGGGGAAGAAAATTTAATTATTTTTAACATCCATGCTCCAAATGAGGAGACAGAGAAGAAAGAGTTTTTTTGCAAAATATATGACAAAATGAAACAATGGAAAAATGTTATTTTAATGGGAGATTTTAATACAGTTTTTTCAGAACTAGATTTGGCAAGTAACATTGTATTTAGAAAAGATAAAGGGAGAGAAGAACTGAAAAAAATGATGGAGGATTTTAAATTGAAGGATGTCTGGAGGGAAAGAAACGAAACAAGAAGAGAATTTTCAAGACGACAGGTGGTTTTAACAGAACTCAAACAAAGCAGAATAGACTATATATTATGTATGGATAATCTGGAAGGGATGATCAAGAATGTTTTTTATGATGTTGTTAGTATTACTGATCATTCTTTGATTCAGATGACAATTGATTGTACAAAAATTGAAAGAGGAAGAGGGATATGGATTCTCAATTCAGAGATTTTAAAGGGGGCACATTTTAAGGATAGAATTATAAAGATTATAGAAGAAAATAAAATGAGTAGTATGTATAAAGAAGAGAAAATAATATGGTGGGATAATGTGAAGTGGGAGATTAAAAAAGTTTCAATGGAATATAGTAAATGTATGAAAACATTGAAAAAACAAAAAGAAAATGAAATAAGAAAGAAACTAGATAAAGAGTTGAGAAAAACAACAGAGGGTGAGGGAAATGAAGATATTGAAGAAATTGTAAGGTTACAAGATAAGTTAAAAATAATAGAAGAAGAAAAATGTAAAGGTGCAATAATAAGAAGTAAAGCAAAATATGCAGTAGAGGGCGAAAGAGCTACACAGTTTTTCTTTAATTTGGAAAGCAACAGGCAAAGAGCTGAATTAATAAAAGAGGTATTAAATAAAGAGGGGAAATTAGAAACAGGAACTGAGGGGATTTTAAAAGCAGTAAAGGATTTTTATAGTGATATGTTCAGAAAACAAGGAGTAAATGAAGAAGAGAAAGAATATTTTATAAAACAGATCAAATCAAAGGTAACTGAAGAAGACAAAATATTTTGTGATGAAGAAATTAAAAAGGAAGAAATAGAGGTGGCTATTAAGCAATTAATGCCAAGGAAAAGTCCAGGTGTAGATGGCATAACAAATGAATTTTATAAAGAATTTAAAGAGATTTTAGTACCGATTTTAAAAGAGATCTATGATGAGGTTTTTATAAAAGAATTATTAAGTGAAAAGATGAGAATGGGAATGATAAAAATGATATACAAAGGAAAAGGGGACAAAAAAGATCTAAAGAATTTTAGACCAATAACAATGTTAAATACAGATATGAAGATTTTAGCAAAAGTTTTAGCAAATAGGTTAAAAATAATTTTACCTAAGATAATTAAAACGACACAGACTTATGGGGTGCAAGGAAAAAGCATAACAGATGTTGTGAAAAGTATAAAATGTACAATAGACTATATGAAAGAAAAAGAGAAGGGGGGTTTTTTAATAGGTTTAGATCTAGAGAAGGCGTTTGACAGGGTAGAGCATGATTTTTTATTTGCAGTTCTTACGGAGTTTGGATTTGGGGAAAATTTCAGAAAATGGATTCAAATTTTTTATACAGATATTTTAACATGTATAAAATGTAATGGTTTTTTAACAGAATGTCTTCAGCCAACAAGATCCATAAGGCAAGGATGCCCATTGTCTGCTTTATTATACACGCTGGTAGCCGAGCCACTGGGATTGGCAATAAAATCAGATCGAAGCATTAAAGGGATACAAATAGAAAAAAAAGACAACAGAGAACCAGTGTATCAATATGCTGTAAGAAATCAGCTCTTTTGGTTTAAATAACATTTAACCTCTGGGGATTTGAATCTAAAGATTCGAACATGATTTACATAAAATTATTTAAAGCTTACACTTAACCTAGTCATTTGTCCAGCAAATAAAACGGTCAGTGTAAAGCAATCCTGTATTATATTATTTTTGTGGCCAACAATTAACAATATAAAAACAGTATCTAATTATTTAATGAGCAAGGTAACAGTATCTAAAGCTGAGACATTGACTTATAAAAGCACACAACACACCAACACGGATCTTAAAAAAACGAAACACAAGTTTATTGCTACTCTATAACACAACATACTAAGCTACATAAAACAAAGAACGCACATACATACACACAAGCAGTTTTGAGGAGAGTTATGACGGAGAGCAAGTAAGGATTCAACTTCTAGCATTTAGCAAGTTCTTAGCATTGCAACCTGAGAGAAACCATAAAAGCAGAGAATTTCGCTATTCTTTACTACTTAAGAATTATTCACACCAGTTCAGAAATGGCTAGAAACATTGTTTGTGTTACTTGCGATTCTGATGGAATTTTGGTTTCCTCGGCTGGTCCAAAGGGAGATCCCGGCGAAGCTGATGGGTCAGCGTAGCAACTTCAATGACGTGCTGGACTTCCCTCGTCTGGTAAAAGGGGTTTTCTTACTTTCAGGGAAGCTTGGAGTCAGTTGCTAGGGATCCAGATGTTGGACGAGGCAGTGAAGTTTCGGTCTCGTGGAGTCCTTCCTGGAGTTTCGGCTCTCTGCAGAATTCCGTAGTTATGGCAGTGTTTCAGAGTTCTGATAAGTTGACCCGGTTGCTCAAGCAGATCCGGGGGTCTACGGGCGTGACGTCGCGGTTTGCTCCGTGCTGCGACGAGGCTTCCGGCCAGGCGATGTACGGCCGGCACGTGAGGAGCGACCACGGTGATGTGAGGCAAAGACCCGGCAAAAGACAGACGACGAAAGTTTCATTGTTCGAAGCTTTATAGGCTTGGGTATAGGTGTGGCCTACACAGGTATTGTCCAATAAAACAAGCTGCGGGGTGGGATCACACCCCCATTCCCTCCCCTAGGAGGATGGATTAGCATCTCGTGGGAGACTCAAGCTTTTGATTAGAAGCTATTAAAATAAAGTTTTATAACATGGACATTTTTATAGTAGGGTTTTTTCCTATAAACCAAATGCATTTGAAACTTTCTTGGGTTTCAATAGATACCAAATATGATATGTTTCACAAACGTTCTGTAGATTACATGCAAAAGCAGCGGCTTTAACTCATTACCTCTTCATAATGGTTATGTTAAACACATGGGACATGTACACACAAAAACCTACAGAAACGTAAAATAAACATACATTATTCAAATAAACACAGTTTAATTGAAAGTCAGTTTAAACTGGAAGTTTTCTGACCACTTCTGTGTCTGCCTAAAAGTGTGTATTCCCTTGGTAGACGGCGTTTGCAGGCGTGAACCAAAAGGTAGAGTTAATTAGCACGTGTTCGTGATCTCAGCTGGTCATGTGGATTTGCTTTGAAATTGAAATCGTAGTTCAGACACATAGGCACCGTTCCATCTTTTAAGAATAATGTGGTGTGTGATATGTTCAGTTCTGGAAAGATCCGGCGACTCCCCACATCTCCCCCATTTGAATGGTGATGTTCCTGACATGAACATCGGCAGACACTGGAACAGGAGGCATAGGAAGAGAGAGAGAGAACAGACACACACAAGACACAAACCACATTTCCATTCCATAGACTGAGTTCTGGTGCAGGTTTTAGATTAAACTGGTTGGGTTAGGAACACTTGAGGTGTAGTGTAACATTGCCTGAAACAATTCAAATTTAGTTATTTAGCTAGTCTACTTCATTGCGAGTATGGAGTGGTGCTAGCTTCAACTTAAATTAAGTTCAGGTTACGCAAAATTTTAGTAGTAATTGACACTACTTTGGTAGAAGGAGTCAATCCTACTTTTGGCCCTGTGCACAAATTTGCGGGAGTTCCCTGTGGAGGGGACTGGAACTGCAAATTAGTTAGGGGAATAAAGAGAAAGAAGGAAATGGAGAGGCACGGTTATGCAACAAAAACGAGGTAGGTTAAAAACCAGCAAAACAGTGTTGCGTAAATGGAGTGGCTCCTCTCTACTAGAGGTTGTTCTAGCAGTGCTGTAGAAGAGAGAGTATTAGTTTTATGTTTAACTAGGTGTTTACCTAGAATGTGAAAGGTTATTATAGTGTGTAGAGGGAAGAACAGTTGATCGTGTCAAGTTGTGGTCCTCCCCCATTTGTTGTTCAATGATGATGGAGCAGCCAGTAATAGAGGGACCGGAGTTTGGCATGGGTCAAGAATAGTTTCAGGACTGAACTGCTGTTTGTTGGAGGAGTGGCAGACGACCAAAACGGCACTCTTGTGAACTTGGGAGTTTTCACCTGCAAGTGGTTGCTGGTTCAGATGGTCGCTGTCCGTCCGCTCAGTGACTAGTCAGGCTGAATCTGCTTTTTCTTTTTGCCACTTCCTGTCTTCCTCTATGCATTTGAAAAACTCTTTCATCATCATTTTTACCAGTTCTTGAGGGTCAAATCCCGGTGGGGTATTTTCCTCTTGCTGGGATTGAGTCTGAGCGTTATCAGTGTGGAAATTTCCTGAGTACCTTCGTCGACTCCTTGGGCTTGAAGATCCAGGGTTTTGGTGTCTTCCCTTGGGAGGACTATTGGTTGGTGACCAGCTTTTGTTTGACCCCCATTGGTTTCGAAATGAGGTGGACTGGTTCCATGATCTTTCCTGGTGGCGTTCAGGTGAGCGTCGTTGTCTAGACGTTCCATCCCAGCGCCTATTCTTCTGTTTAGGTCTCGTGTCAGAATAGGAGTCTCGTTGTCTGTTGGACGAAGATGCATTCCACTCTGGGGATGGTGGTCTCACGCTATGTGGGCGTTGGGCACCCTCTAGTGCCAGTTCTGGACTTTGGGTGTTAAAGTCACAAACTGTTGCAGTTTTGGTGTTTTTCTCTGACACCATCTTTTGTTTGTCGTAGGCTTTCTGAGTTAAATCTCGCAATTGCTGGATGCTCATTGTCCGTGGGCATGCGAGTACCCCAAGATGTTGGCTTACTGCAGGATGGAGGTTTCTCAGGAAGAGACTTTTAAAGTTCAGGTCTTCTTCCATTTCCGGTTCGTTGCGAGTTCCGAAAAAGGCTTGCCTGAGTCGGTTATAGTAAGCATGTGGGGGTTCATTGCGAGCTTGTTTTGTTTCAAGAGCACCTAACAGTCCTTGATCTGATTCAGGGTCTGCAAACTCTCTGATGAGGGCTTCTTGGAGCAGGTGGTAATTGTTCTTTACCGGAGCTGGCTGTCGGTCCAGGAAGCTGCGCACCTCAGTGCTGGATGTTGCTCGAAGCAAATACAGTCTTTCTTTATCAGAGACATTGGGTCTCATTTCCAGGTGGAAATCAATGTCTTGTAAATAAGCGTGGACCTCCAAACCCCCTGGCACACTTGGAGTAAACTTGCCAATGTTCCTGGCCAGCTTGTCAAGGTCTTTGAGGTCCAGACTGTATGACGATCTGTGACTGGCTATCACAGGCTCTCGTCGCTGTGGGGTAAAGTAAGGCTCTTCAGAAGGTGTTGGTGAAGATTTTCGACGTGGTTTCTCACCTTCTTCAATGTGTGTGAGCTCAGGGACAGGGGATCCTGTCCTGCTTGGCAGGGGCGAGGCTGGTGCCCATCTTGTCTTTGGGGGCTCGCGGCGCAGTGCATAGGCGTGCCTGAGTTCACTGGCGAGCTCCTCTTTAATGTCATCCATGTCATGCATTAGTCTGTCTATCTCATGTCTTGCTTCGCTTAGGTGAGTTTCAAGGGCTTTGGTTCTGGCCTTCTTGTCTCTTAAGTCCACCTTCGCTTCCTTCAGTAGCTGTTCAGCGTAATCTAGCTTATTAGCGACGTCAGCGTGGTCTGCTCTGGCTTGATCTCTTTGTTCTGTGATGGCGGTTAAAGCTTCTTGTAGTTTGTTGATCTCCTCTGTGGTACCTTCATCCACCTCATTTGGTTGTTCCAGACGTTCCTGAGCCTCCAGCTCTAGCTGTTCGATGCGGGCTTGCAGGCGTGTCAGCTTGTGCTTGAGTTGGGAGGCGTGTCTGTCACTCAACTTGAGGGTGGCGATGAGTGTGTGACTCAAAGTACCAGTGATTTTGGCCAGCTCGTTGTGATTGAAGCTTTGATTTGGGTCTTGCTTCATTATGCTGCTTATGTTCTCATCCAGCTGGTCCTGCGTCAGAGGCTGCAGTGCTTCGGCAGCTTTAGGGAGGAGACTGCTTGTTACAACGCTCAGCCATGTTTCTAGGTCCTTCCAGTGGCCAGCAGGATCTTTGCTGTGAGCCATGTTTGATGCGGCGAGGGGAGGACTTAGAATTCAACTGACACAGACCTTGAAAAGAGATGGAGAGGAGAAAGAAAAAACAAGGTAGAACAAAGCAAACAGGCAAGGAAAAATGTTAATGTGCAATGTTAAGTGTGTACTAATGTTGAGCTGAGTGTGGTTCTCTGGAACTGTGGCCCTCTGGTGGATGCGTGTGTCTAACTGGTAGTCTTCTGTGGAAAGAGGCAGTAGCACAGACACAGTGAGAGAACAAGGAAAAACAAAAGTGATAAGGAGAAGGAGTAGTGTGAAAATCTGTAGTTTCCACTTTCCTAGAGAGGATTCCTTTAGCTTTTGTTAAGTATAAACATAAAATGTCTAAACACCAGGACTGTGGTTGCTATTCAACTTTCTTCAGAAGTGAAGGGAAGTTGGACAACAATAACAGTGTTGGCTTCTGAATAGGATTGACTCCGTACACCAAATAAATTGTTTCTGGATGCGTGTTTAGAATTGGATCTAACGACGCCTATCTTCTTGTTGACCTGATGAGTGAGAAAGGAGGGGTGAGATCAGACAATTTCAACAATTAAAAGTGTTCAAGTGTCCCAAACATCTATTAAATGTTTCTAAAATTCTCTGCTTTTTGACTCTCACAAGCACAATCCTTAAACCAGCATCAATAGTCTAGTTGAAAGAAGATAGCTAGTAGAAAGAGATAACAGGGGGGGGGTTAGTTTTCTCTTAACATTAGGTGATTTATAAGGATGTCAAAGCGATGACACTGTTGAGTTGATACTTCAAGAAGTGTTGGTTTTATTGTGTTATATAGTAACCGCTTAGCCTACGTAGTAGAAAAATCTGAATTTTCCTTTTGAAGTTTGGCTAATTGGAGGGCTACTGCTCTGAGATTATGCTTAATGATGACTTAAGCTGGTACTGTCACAGCTCACTGGGCTGCACTGTCCAATTGCATCAATGAAGCAGCAGGGGAGCACTGTCTGTTAGCAGGCTTAAAATAAATGCAAATTATGGATAATTTTATTGAGTACCTTAAGAGATATTCAATAAAGATCCACTAGATGAAAAGACTAAATTCAATTTTGAATTGAACTTAACTCTAAATCTGTAATGTGGTAATAACTTTTACAAGTTATCATTAAACTTGATAAGAACACTTATGATTAAATTGAATCATTAATTGTTACTGAAATGATAAAGTCATACATCAATGAACCATTAATGAAATTAAAATTTCAACACAATGAAGTTGGTTAAACTAACATTTAATGCAGTTTATCATTAAGTTAAACAATCATAATTAATTCAATCAGTGTCTTATGTTTTAAGTCAACAGTCATAGGAAATGGGTATTCCTAGATGTTGATAAATGGCAAAGGTATTTATATCTGAATAGATCGGAGAGCATTAATTTATAGTAATGAGAACAAAACTATAATTCATCACTAATAAAACCAACAGCTTATTGATAACATTCAACAGGCCAAGTACAGCAGGGAAAAATTAAATAACTAAAAGAATAGGGATTAAACTCAGCAGTTAGATCGTGCACACTTTTATTAACTTTGCATTTGTCAACTTTTCCAAGTGAGTAGAGAGAAACAACTGAGATGCAAAAGTTATTTCAAACATCAGCCATACAATGCATTTAAGACCACTAAATGCTACGTGCTATCTACTAGCCTTCACTGCTACTAGAAATGCAGACTTCAATGCAAACGCGTTAGCGTTAGTTTAGCTTAGCTTCACGCTTTGCTCTTTGTTTACAACTCAAGCTGGCGCTGGCGGACTGCACATGCGCGCTTGAATGTAATTCCGGTAAGTCTCTCTGTACTTCCGGATCAAAGTTGCTGCTATGGCAACTACCACAAAGTGGAATAATAGCAAGTTTCACAGTATCACTTGAGATAACGGCGCATCTCACACTGTTCAAACAACAAGCACTAGTTAGATTTTATATCTTAACAGTACTGAACGATCTCAACTCATGAGAGCGAGATAAATTAATCAACAGGGTTTCTGAGATTAATACAAATCGTGACAGAGATATGGGGGAATCTCAGCACTCTGTGTTAAGTCTGTTTAGACTGCAAACACATCCGTGGGCTCAAACCACTATTTTAATTGATCAATTTTAAAACTTCTCCTATAAACTACGCTTGGCAGCTCTCTCTGAGCGTCGCGTCTTAAATAATTCACTAAGCTTTAGCAAATTACAGGGGCAACAGGAATTTAGTTAGCTATGCTAAATCAGTTACCAGGAGAAAACACAGCTGAGTTTCGAGCCGGGAACGCGGCGTGCGAAATCATACTGTGAAGGCCTTATGATAAGAGATAGGAACAAAGGAACACGCTTTGTCTCTCTTCATGCGCTTTAGAGCGGCTTATAGTTTGTCTCGGCGGACAATTAAAATGCAGTTTTACTTTCTTAACAACACAATGCAGTCAAGCAATAAAACTACTGGTACCACAATAGAGTTGTGCAGTAACAAAATGTCTGTTCCCTCTAATCTATTCTTTCCGGACAAAAATAGAAAAGATTAACAACGTGTTTTCGGGGTTTTGTGCTTTAAAAGTTGTTTCTGCTTTGCCCAAACGTTCTCCACCATTATGTAAGAAATCAGCTCTTTTGGTTTAAATAACATTTAACCTCTGGGGATTTGAATCTAAAGATTCGAACATGATTTACATAAAATTATTTAAAGCTTACACTTAACCTAGTCATTTGTCCAGCAAATAAAACGGTCAGTGTAAAGCAATCCTGTATTATATTATTTTTGTGGCCAACAATTAACAATATAAAAACAGTATCTAATTATTTAATGAGCAAGGTAACAGTATCTAAAGCTGAGACATTGACTTATAAAAGCACACAACACACCAACACGGATCTTAAAAAAACGAAACACAAGTTTATTGCTACTCTATAACACAACATACTAAGCTACATAAAACAAAGAACGCACATACATACACACAAGCAGTTTTGAGGAGAGTTATGACGGAGAGCAAGTAAGGATTCAACTTCTAGCATTTAGCAAGTTCTTAGCATTGCAACCTGAGAGAAACCATAAAAGCAGAGAATTTCGCTATTCTTTACTACTTAAGAATTATTCACACCAGTTCAGAAATGGCTAGAAACATTGTTTGTGTTACTTGCGATTCTGATGGAATTTTGGTTTCCTCGGCTGGTCCAAAGGGAGATCCCGGCGAAGCTGATGGGTCAGCGTAGCAACTTCAATGACGTGCTGGACTTCCCTCGTCTGGTAAAAGGGGTTTTCTTACTTTCAGGGAAGCTTGGAGTCAGTTGCTAGGGATCCAGATGTTGGACGAGGCAGTGAAGTTTCGGTCTCGTGGAGTCCTTCCTGGAGTTTCGGCTCTCTGCAGAATTCCGTAGTTATGGCAGTGTTTCAGAGTTCTGATAAGTTGACCCGGTTGCTCAAGCAGATCCGGGGGTCTACGGGCGTGACGTCGCGGTTTGCTCCGTGCTGCGACGAGGCTTCCGGCCAGGCGATGTACGGCCGGCACGTGAGGAGCGACCACGGTGATGTGAGGCAAAGACCCGGCAAAAGACAGACGACGAAAGTTTCATTGTTCGAAGCTTTATAGGCTTGGGTATAGGTGTGGCCTACACAGGTATTGTCCAATAAAACAAGCTGCGGGGTGGGATCACACCCCCATTCCCTCCCCTAGGAGGATGGATTAGCATCTCGTGGGAGACTCAAGCTTTTGATTAGAAGCTATTAAATAAAGTTTTATAACATGGACATTTTTATAGTAGGGTTTTTTCCTATAAACCAAATGCATTTGAAACTTTTCTTGGGTTTCAATAGATACCAAATATGATATGTTTCACAAACGTTCTGTAGATTACATGCAAAAGCAGCGGCTTTAACTCATTACCTCTTCATAATGGTTATGTTAAACACATGGGACATGTACACACAAAAACCTACAGAAACGTAAAATAAACATACATTATTCAAATAAACACAGTTTAATTGAAAGTCAGTTTAAACTGGAAGTTTTCTGACCACTTCTGTGTCTGCCTAAAAGTGTGTATTCCCTTGGTAGACGGCGTTTGCAGGCGTGAACCAAAAGGTAGAGTTAATTAGCACGTGTTCGTGATCTCAGCTGGTCATGTGGATTTGCTTTGAAATTGAAATCGTAGTTCAGACACATAGGCACCGTTCCATCTTTTAAGAATAATGTGGTGTGTGATATGTTCAGTTCTGGAAAGATCCGGCGACTCCCCACAATGCTGATGATACAACATTGTTGGTTGAAGATATTCAGAGTGTTAAAGGGGCGATGGGGATTTTAGAGCGATATTGTAAAGCATCAGGAGCTAAGGTTAATGTTGAAAAAAGTATATGCATGAGGGTGGGAAGAGCAGAGGAAATAACACAACACATACCCTTTAAAGAAGAAAAGGAACATACAAAAATTTTGGGAATTTGGGTGGGGATGGATTCTAATAAAGCAGATAATTTAAATTGGGAGGGAGTTTTAAATGGAATTGAGAAAAGACTTAGATTTTGGAAAGCTAGAAATTTGACGTTAAAGGGGAAAGTATTAATCTTAAATGCTTTAATGTTGTCAAAGGTCTGGTATGTGTTAAGTGTAACTGCTCTGCCTGAAGTCTACTATAAAAAAATTAAGAATATAGTTTTAAAGTTTTTGTGGGGAAATGGAAGAGCTAAGATTGCTTATTATACTTTGATTGGGGAGGTAAAAGAAGGAGGTCTGGGACTTTTGGATACGTTTTTAAAAATGAAAACATTAAGAATTAAGATTATTCAAAGGTTTTTGGAAGGAAAAAATGGATGTGATTTGGAAAAGTGTGTTGGACTATTATTTGAAGAAATGTGGACATTTTAAGATGGGATGTAATGTTTTATGGATGAAGATGAAAAAATGGATGATAGCAGGTTTGCCTAAATTTTATGTTGAGGTCGTGGAATCATGGGGGGAGTTTTTAGAAAATGTGTTGATTATACCAAAGGGAAGAGCTCAGATTCTAGAGCAACCACTTTTTCTGAATCCAAATATTTTAAATGAAGGGAAGATTTTATATTTTAAGCAATGGTGGGATGGAGGATTAAGACAAGTTAAAGATGTATTATATGAAGTGATAAAAGGATTTGTACCATTACAAGTAATTGTGGATGCTGTGGAGGATGATTATAAAAGAGTTGATAAAACAAAACTGCAAAGACAATATCATGATTTGAAAAAAGCAATACCAAAAGATTGGATTGAAATAATAGAAAAAAATGAGTTGGGGGAAAAGGATGTATTACCAGAAGTCTATTTTAAGAAGACAAATGGAGAAAAGATCAATATGAGTACATGTACAGTTAAGAGTCTTTATGTTGTTTTTAGATCAAGGGTTTTTATAAGACCTACAGCATTCAACTACTGGAAGGAGAGATATGATGATGTAAATGAAAAAGAAATATGGGGAAATGTCAGAATGATATGTATGGAACCAATTTTAGAAAATTTTAATTATTTATTGAGACATAATTGCATTTTGACAGAAATGAGACTGTGTAAAATGGGAATTGAACAAGATATAATGTGTAAGGTGTGTATGAAGGAAGGAGAAGGTTTATTACATTTGTTCTTCTATTGTGAAAAGTTGGAGGAATTTATGGAAAAATTAAAGAAAATTGCTAAATCGTTAATAGGGGGAAAATATGTGGAGGAACAAAAGAAATGGGAAAAAATGTTTTTATTTGGTCTAAATGAATGTAATATGTATGCTTTTAATCTATGTATAACAATTGCAAAGTATGTGATTTGGGTAAGGAGAAATATGGCTAAACATGATGGGAAGAGAGTGGATGTATGGCGTATGTTTAAAAACAGAATGGAGATGGCTGTAAAATTGATATTCAACTATCTTGTAGCACAAGAAAAGGAGGATGTATTTATGGAGATGATGGTAAAAGGAAACACAATGATTGAATACAAGGACAAAATTGTAAATTGGTTATGGGGAAAATATGAAGTGTAAAAATGAGTGTTGTAAGTAGCATGTGATTTTGTGTGATGTGATAATTTCTTTGTAAAAATGTAAATACTGTATTTTAATAATAAAAAAAAAAAAAAAAAAAAATCTCGTTTGAACTCAGAAGTAAAACAGGGTTGGGCCTGGTTAGTACTTGGATGGGAGACTGCCTGGGAATACCAGGTGCTGTAAGCTTATTTAATTTCTTCATTTGACAACTTCCCCGGGTCGCATTTCCTACCATAACCCCCAGCCCCCAAAGCCAGAGCCACTCTGCCCGGAGACCATCGCCCTTTCCCGGCCCAAACTGCACCACCGCAGGCCCTGGGACTATTTCCTACCATAACCCCCAGCCCCCAAAGCCAGACCCACTCTGCCCGGAGACCATCGCCCTTTCCGGGGCAAGCTCCGGCTCCGCAGGGGCCCTGGATTGACACCTGTTCTCCAGCAGTGCCCGGGCACCCCACACTTAAGCCCGGGAACACAGACTCTGCCAACTGCACACGCCAGGCATACGTACCGTTGGTGACCCACCTGGCTCTGGTGCACCAGCCCTGCCCAGTTCCACCTCCTGACGCGGTTCAGTTTTCGAGGTGGCTGAGGTGCATCAACGACACGTAGTTCTGCCAACAGTTAATGTAAGGCTTCCGTATTTGCCCTGCACTTAGCTTGCGGGAGACGGAGACTCTTACCCGGCAGCAGACATCGCCAGAGACCCCCTGGTTTGTTGAACCACAAAGCCGTCAAAACCTAAGTCCACTCTTTTGCACCTTCTCCGAAAACACAATGGCAGGTCAGAGGCAACTGGGGTCGGGCACGTACCTCCAGGTGCGGGACGTCCGGGAAAGGTGGTCTCCCATCGGGCATGGCCTGGCATGCTTGGGCCTGGTCTAAACAACTCTACCGGTGGAAGTCTTCATGTCGTTCCCGCCAGTCAGACCCACCATCCCCCAAACGGACTTGGTCGATTCTGAGACTGTGAGATTTTAAAGAACTGTGAACCGGACATATCTTGCGCCTCTTTTAAATAACCAGCTCTTGACAGCTGCTGTCGCTTACGGCCATATCACCCTGCACGTACCTGATCTCGTTTGAACTCAGAAGTAAAACAGGTTGAGCCTGGTTAGTACTTGGATGGGAGACTGCCTGGGAATACCAGGTGCTGTAAGCTTATTTAATTTCTTCATTTGACAGCTAATACACTTCCCCGGGTCACAGTTCTGGTGCTAGTGTTGTTTATCGTACTCATTTTATTTGGGAGGGGTGGGACAAATAAAACCCATAGGTGCACAATTGACGGGACAAGGGCGTTGTTTCTGTCGGAGCTGTGTCAATGCGAGCTAAACTGCTGTCGGGTCCTGGTGCTGTGCCTCTTTTAAATAACCAGATCTTGACCGCAGCTGTCGCTTACGGCCATATCACCCTGCACATACCTGATCTCGTTTGAACTCAGAAGTAAAACAGGGTTGGGCCTGGTTAGTACTTGGATGGGAGACTGCCTGGGAATACCAGGTGCTGTAAGCTTATTTAATTTCTTCATTTGACAGCTAATACACTTCCCCGGCTCACATTTCCTACCATAACCCCCAGCCCCCAAAGCCAGAGCCACTCTGCCCGGAGATCATCGCCCTTTCCCGGCCCAAACTGCACCACCGCAGGCCCTGGGACTATTTCCTACCATAACCCCCAGCCCCCAAAGCCAGACCCACTCTGCCCGGAGACTATGGCCCTTTCCGGGGCAAGCTCCGGCTCCGCAGGGGCCCTGGATTGACACCTGTTCTCCAGCAGTGCCCGGGCACCCCACAATTAAGCCCGGGAACACAGACTCTGCCAACTGCACACGCCAGGCATACGTACCGTTGGTGACCCACCTGGCTCTGGTGCACCAGCCCTGCCCAGTTCCACCTCCTGACGCGGTTCAGTTTTCGAGGTGGCTGAGGTGCATCAACGACACGTAGTTCTGCCAACAGTTAATGTAAGGCTTCCGTATTTGCCCTGCACTTAGCTTGCGGGAGACGGAGACTCTTACCCGGCAGCAGACATCGCCAGAGACCCCCTGGTTTGTTGAACCACAAAGCCGTCAAAACCTAAGTCCACTCTTTTGCACCTTCTCCGAAAACACAATGGCAGGTCAGAGGCAACTGGGGTCGGGCACGTACCTCCAGGTGCGGGACGTCCGGGAAAAGTTGGTCTCCCATCGGGCATGGCCTGGCATGCTTGGGCCTGGTCTAAACAACGCTACCGGTGGAAGTCTTCGTGTCGTTCCCGGCAGTCAGACCCACCATCCCCCAGACGGACTTAGTCGATCCTGAGACTGTGAGATTTTAAAGAACTGTCAACCGGACATATCTTGCGCCTCTTTTAAATAACCAGCTCTTGACAGCTCCTGTCACTTACGGCCATATCGCCCTGCATATACCTGATCTCGTTTGAACTCAGAAGTAAAACAGGGTTGAGCCTGGTTAGTACTTGGATGGGAGACTGCCTGGGAATACCAGGTGCTGTAAGCTTATTTAATTTCTTCATTTGACAGCTAATACACTTCCCCGGGTCACAGTTCTGGTGCTAGTGTTGTTTATCGTACTCATTTTATTTGGGAGGGGTGGGACAAATAAAACCCATAGGTGCACAATTGACGGGACAAGGGCGTTGTTTCTGTCGGAGCTGTGTCAATGCGAGCTAAGCTGCGGTCGGGCCTGGTGCTGTGCTTCTTTTAAATAACCAGATCTTGACAGCAGCTGTCGCTTACGGCCATATCGCCCTGCATATACCTGATCTCGTTTGAACTCAGAAGTAAAACAGGGTTGAGCCTGGTTAGTACTTGGATGGGAGACTGCCTGGGAATACCAGGTGCTGTAAGCTTATTTAATTTCTTCATTTGACAGCTAATACACTTCCCCGGGTCACAGTTCCGGTGCTAGTGTTGTTTATCGTACTCATTTTATTTGGGAGGGGTGGGACAAATAAAACCCATAGGTGCGCAATTGACGGGACAAGGGCGTTGTTTCTGTCGGAGCTGTGTCAATGCGAGCTAAACTGCTGTCGGGTCCTGGTGCTGTGCCTCTTTTAAATAACCAGATCTTGACCGCAGCTGTCGCTTACGGCCATACCACCCTGCGTTTTACCTGAACTTGGTACATTCCAGGAAGTGTTTGGCTGCAGTTGGTGAGAGAGGCTCACCAAATTTTCGTTTGTTTAGTTTAATTTTTTGTCTTAAATACATTTTTGTTTGGTTTTTTTGTGTGTTTGTTTAGTTTGTCCTCCCAACAGCGTGAGCTGTTCGGGAGGAATTTAATTTGTTTTTTTTGCAATGGACGGATCTACAGTGACAGACCTGGCAATGGCGGACGGATTTCAGAAGGAAAATGACAATGGACTGGACAGACGACAACGAGAAACAAACAGACCAGAGAAGGAAGCAAGGAAAAGGATTTATCTAAAAGAAGCAACAGTAACAGTGGATATAGGACAAGCAACAGAGGTGAGAGCAATGGATGTTATTAAAGCAGTGACGGAGAGGATTGGGGATGGAAAGATTTTGGCTGTAAGACCAAAACAAAATAAGGAATTTGAAGTAACACTTGAAAGAGAGGAAGATGCTGATATTTTAACAGATGGATTGACTGTTAAAGGCATAAACTGTACAGTAAACAGGCTTCAAAACCGAGATTATGTTGTCTCCTTCATGCATCTGCCTGTCTATGTTGCTGATAAAGATATTTTAGATAAATTAGATCATTGGGGAGTTTGTCCCATTTCAAAAGTTAAAAGAAGGTTTTATCCGGGCACAGATATTGAAGATGGGACGAGGTTTGTAAAAACCAGATTCCCCAAAGAAGTGGCGTCCCTCCCGTACAGCACAAGAATAGAGACAGCAGAAGGTCCACAATACTTTAGGGTGATGCACAGCCATCAGGTGAAAACTTGCAGGCTGTGCATGAGCCCAGATCATGTGGTAAAAGACTGTCCAGATTTTAAGTGTTATAAGTGCGAGGACAGGGGGCATTTCGCACGAGAATGCAAAGCGGTGAAGTGCCCGGATTGTAATAAGGTTTTAAATAAATGTGAATGTTGGATGGAGGAAGAGGAGGAGGAGGTAGAGCAGCAGGTAGACAGCCAGATGTATGAAGGAGACAATAACCAGTCAGAGGACAAAACAACAACACGAGGCAGACTAACAGAATCTCAAAGTGAAAAACCACAAGAGAATGAGGCTAATGGAAAGGACATAGTCACTGAACAGAAAGAGACGACATGGACACAAATGGATATAACGGACAGTTTAAGGAGTGTTTTGGAAGCCGCAGAATTGAGCAATTCAAATGATAAAGACTTGAACCAAGGACAACAGGAAGACATATTTTGGACACAATTGGACATGACAGACAGTTTTCAAAAGGCATTGGACACAGTGGAGACAAAAGACCAAAGCAATGAGGAGCAAGCCGAGTTAGACGAACATTTACAAGGGGATGGAACTAAAGAGACAAAGGGGAAATCATCAAAAAGAAGAAGATCGATAAAGATAAAACCCAATTTAGAGACTGCCAGGAAAAAATTGCTAAAAGATGAGGAAACTGAATGCACAAATAGGTATGAGTTGCTAAAGGGACTGGAAGAGAAAGACTGAGATCATGGTTTTTATGAATGTTTTTAAATTTCTTTTTATATTTTTTATGGTTTTAGGAATTGTGTCTTTTAATGCAAGAGGGCTTTTAGACATCAGAAAATTTGAAAAAGTGAAAGAAATGTGTAAACGAGAAGATGTGATTTTATTACAAGAGACAAACTGGAGGGAAGAATACATGAAGGAAATAAGGAAAAGGTGGAGTGGGGAAATTTTATACAATAATGGGGATGGGAGGCAAGGAAGAGGAGTTGCAGTTTTAATAAAAGAACAGAGTGGGGTTTTATGTAAAGCAATCTATAATGATAAAGAGGGGAAGTGTATGATATTTGAAATGGAGTATGAAAAGGAAAAAGTAATCATGGTGAATGTTCATGCACCAACAGAGGAGAACAGAAAGAAAGAGTATTTTAATGTACTAAGAGATCATTTAAAGAAACATAAAAGAGTCATTGTGATGGGGGATTTTAACACTGTTTTCAGTAAATTAGAAATGGGTGAGGGAATGGTTTTTAAAACGGATAAGGGAAGAAAAGAATTGAAAATACTGATGGAGGAAATGAATTTAATTGATGTGTGGAGAGAAAGGAATGAACAGACAAAAGAGTACTCAAGAAGACAGTTAGTGGGAAATTTCTTGTGTCAAACAAGAATTGATTTTATTTTATCCACAAGAAATGTTGAAGAGTTTATTAGCAAGATCAAATATGAAGCAACAAGTCTGAGTGACCATAAGGCAATTTTTATGAATCTAGACTGGAGTAATGTGAAAAGAGGGCCAGGGGTATGGGTTTTAAATACAGGGGTTTTAAAGAATGAAGACTATGTTTTGAGTATAAAGGAACTTATTCAAAAGGAAAAAGAAAATGAAATGTATAATGAAGACAAAAGAATGTGGTGGGAGAATGTGAAATATTTAGTTAAAAAGTTTACAATAAAATATTGCAGACAATTACAAAATTGTAAAAAATATAAAGAAAAAGAGCTGAAAGAAAAACTAGAAAACGAACTGAAAAATGAGAATAGAAAAGATATACAAAAGATAAAAGAACTGGAAGGAAGACTGAAAGAAATAGAGGAGGAGAAATTTGAAGGTGCAAGATTAAGAAGCAAAGCAAAATTTACAGTCGAGGGGGAAAAGTGCACTAAATTTTTCTTTGATCTAGAGAAGAGAAGAGGGAAGTCAGAAATGATTAAAGAAATAAGGAGCAAAAATGGGAACATAGTAGAACAAAATGAGGAGATTTTGGGAGAAATAAAATCATATTATGAGAAACTGTTTTGCACAGAGGGAGTAAACGAAAAAGAAAAAGGGGAATTACTAAATCTAATAAAATTAAGAGTAGAAGAAGGGGAAAAAAGAGAATGTGACAAGGAAGTAAGAGAAGAAGAAATAAAAAGAGCAATTAGTGGATTGAACAAAAAGAAAAGTCCAGGAATAGATGGGTTGGGAAGTGAATTTTATATTGTTTTTAAAGATATTTTATCTAGTATTTTAAAGGAAGTATATGATGAGATTTTTGAGAATGGTGAGATAAATAAAAGAATGGGGATGGGCTTAATGAAGGTGATATACAAAAGAAAAGGGGATAAAGTAGATTTAAAAAACTATAGACCTATAACAATGCTCAATACTGATTTTAAGATTTTAGCAAAAGTTTTGGCCAACAGACTAAAAGAAGTGATGCCGAGCATAATACAAACAAACCAAGCATATAGTATAAAAGGACGAGACATTGCGGACACAACTATGAGTATTAAAGATACAATAAGATATATAAATGATAAGAAGAAAGATGCTTTTTTAATTAGTCTGGACTTCGAGAAAGCTTTTGATAGGGTGGAGCATGACTTTTTATTTGGAGTGTTAAAGAGTTTTGGTTTTGGGGAAAATTTTATAAAGTGGGTTAAGATTTTATATAGAGGGGCTATAACAAGGATCAAATGCAATGGGTTTTTAACGGATTGTTTTAAAATAACAAGGTCAATCAGACAGGGTTGCCCGTTATCTGCACTTTTATATGCTTTAGTTGCAGAACCACTGGGATTAGCTGTGAAGCACGAGGGGAGAATAAAAGGAATAGAGGTAGAGGGGGGAGTGAATAAAATTTTTCAATATGCTGACGATACTACACTAATACTACAAGATCTGGCAAGTGTAAAGCAAGCAATGGGAATAGTACAAGATTTTTGCAAGGGTTCAGGAGCTAAAATAAATGAAGATAAAACAGTATATGTGAGATTTGGAGGAACTGAGGCTTTATCTGGACATTTTACATTTAAGGAAATGGATGAAATAAAAATTTTAGGCATTGTAATTGGGAGGGATGAAAAGAAAGCAGAAGTAACTATGTGGGAGGAAATGTTAGGAGGGATTGAAAGAAGGCTGAGGTATTGGAAATTAATGTCTTTAACATTGAAGGGGAGGGTTTTAATCTTGAATGCGTTAATGGTTTCTAAATTGTGGCATATTTTATATGTGTCCTCAATGCCACTATGGATGGAAAAAAGGCTGAAAAAATGTTTTTTAGATTTTTTATGGGATGGGAAGCCTCCAAGAATAGCATACGCAACTTTAATTGGAGAAGTGGGCAAAGGGGGACTAGGTTTAATAGACGTGGAGCAAAGAAAAAACAGCTTAAGAGTGAAAATGGTAAGGAAATATTTGGATGAAGAAAATATGGCAGCATGGAAAAGAACAATGGAATATTTTTTAAGTAAAAGTGGCAATTTTAATATGGGAGATAACATTTTATGGATGAGGATGAAAAAATTCATGACAGAGGGTCTACCAGATTTTTATAAAGAATTGATTGGAGCATGGGGGAAATTTTTAACTTGTGTACATTTGAAAATACAAGGACGCGAGAACATTTTAAATCAGCCTTTATTCTTAAATAGTGACATACTTAATCAAGAGAAAGTGGTGTTTTTTAGAAAATGGTGGGAGGTGGGAATAACAAGAGTAAGGGATGTTTTATATGAATTTAAGGAAGGGTTCTTACCGGTACAGTATGTTATTGACATGATGGATGAAGCAAAGGAGGATTTTAACAGACAAGACTTAGTAAAGGAATACGACATAATTAAAAATGCCATACCTGCAGAATGGTTAAAAAGAATAGAAAATATGGAAGAAAATAAACAAAGTAAAGATGTGAATGTAAGATTTGGAGAGAAATGGTGGGATTTTAAAGATTGTACTGTGAAAATGGTTTATGGGTTTTTTAGAGATGGAGTTTTTAAGAAACATGGTGCAAATGAGTACTGGATACGGATGTTTAAAGATGTAAATGAAGACAACATATGGGCTAATATAAATGGGAAATTTGTACAGACAAAACTGGAGAATTTGGAATATTTTATCAGGAGTAAAGCAGTGTTTACAGATACAATTTTAAACAAAATAGGGATGGAGGAAAGTGCCACATGTAAAGTATGTCAAGATGCAGATGAAAGATTTTTACACTTGTTTTTATATTGTAATGAGTTGAAAGATTTTAATGAGAAATGCAAAAGCATTATTTTAACTTTGAAAGGAGAAAGAGATGACAATCTTGAGTGGGAAAAGGTGGTAATGTTGGGGGTGAACAAAGGATGTAATAATAATAAGCTCATAAACTTACTAGTGATGTTAATCAAAAGTGCAATATGGGAGAGAAGGGTTGTAGCAAAAAAGGAAAAAGCTGTATTAGATGTGTGGAAAGTGTTTAAGAGGAAAGTGGAGAAATATATTGAATGTCTATTTTATTATTTTAAGCTGGAGGAAATGCAGGAGGTTTTTTATGATGTTTTTACTCAGGAAGTTACGAAGATTTTAAATGACACAGGAATAAAAATGTCTTTTTAAAATGTGATTATACCTTTTAAGGAATACTACCAGCAACATTTTATGTTTAAGGGTTGTGAACTATGGTAAAGATATGATGTAACAAAGAGATTTTTAATGTTTTGTCTGAAGTGAAACTTGTATAAATATTTGAATTGTAAGAATTTTGAACAGAATAAAAAAAAAAAAAAAAAAAAAAAAAAAAAAATGCGTATACCTGATCTCGTTTGAACTCAGAAGTAAAACAGGGTTGGGCCTGGTTAGTACTTGGATGGGAGACTGCCTGGGAATACCAGGTGCTGTAAGCTTATTTAATATTTTCATTTGACAACTTCCCCGGGTCACATTTCCTACCATAACCCCCAGCCCCCAAAGCCAGAGCCACTCTGCCCGGAGACCATCGCCCTTTCCCGGCCCAAACTGCACCACCGCAGGCCCTGGGACTATTTCCTACCATAACCCCCAGCCCCCAAAGCCAGACCCACTCTGCCCGGAGACCATCGCCCTTTCCGGGGCAAGCTCCGGCTCCGCAGGGGCCCTGGATTGACACCTGTTCTCCAGCAGTGCCCGGGCACCCCACACTTAAGCCCGGGAACACAGACTCTGCCAACTGCACACGCCAGGCATACGTACCGTTGGTGACCCACCTGGCTCTGGTGCACCAGCCCTGCCCAGTTCCACCTCCTGACGCGGTTCAGTTTTCGAGGTGGCTGAGGTGCATCAACGACACGTAGTTCTGCCAACAGTTAATGTAAGGCTTCCGTATTTGCCCTGCACTTAGCTTGCGGGAGACGGAGACTCTTACCCGGCAGCAGAAATCGCCAGAGACCCCCTGGTTTGTTGAACCACAAAGCCGTCAAAACCTAAGTCCACTCTTTTGCACCTTCTCCGAAAACACAATGGCAGGTCAGAGGCAACTGGGGTCGGGCACGTACCTCCAGGTGCGGGACGTCCGGGAAAAGTTGGTCTCCCATCGGGCATGGCCTGGCATGCTTGGGCCTGGTCTAAACAACGCTACCGGTGGAAGTCTTCGTGTCGTTCCCGGCAGTCAGACCCACCATCCCCCAGACGGACTTAGTCGATCCTGAGACTGTGAGATTTTAAAGAACTGTCAACCGGACATATCTTGCGCCTCTTTTAAATAACCAGCTCTTGACAGCTCCTGTCACTTACGGCCATATCGCCCTGCATATACCTGATCTCGTTTGAACTCAGAAGTAAAACAGGGTTGAGCCTGGTTAGTACTTGGATGGGAGACTGCCTGGGAATACCAGGTGCCGTAAGCTTATTTCATTTCTTCATTTGACAGCTAATACACTTCCCCGGGTCACAGTACCGGTGCTAGTGTTGTTTATCGTACTCATTTTATTTGGGAGGGGTGGGACAAATAAAACCCATAGGTGCACAATTGACGGGACAAGGGCGTTGTTTCTGTCGGAGCTGTGTCAATGCGAGCTAAGCTGCGGTCGGGCCTGGTGCTGTGCTTCTTTTAAATAACCAGATCTTGACAGCAGCTGTCGCTTATGGCCATATCGCCCTGCATATACCTGATCTCGTTTGAACTCAGAAGTAAAACAGGGTTGAGCCTGGTTAGTACCTGGATGGGAGACTGCCTGGGAATACCAGGTGCTGTAAGCTTATTTGATTTCTTCATTTGACAGCTAATACACTTCCCCGGGTCACAGTTCCGGTGCTAGTGTTGTTTATCGTACTCATTTTATTTGGGAGGGGTGGGACAAATAAAACCCATAGGTGCGCAATTGACGGGACAAGGGCGTTGTTTCTGTCGGAGCTGTGTCAATGCGAGCTAAACTGCTGTCGGGTCCTGGTGCTGTGCCTCTTTTAAATAACCAGATCTTGACCGCAGCTGTCGCTTACGGCCATATCACCCTGCGTATACCTGATCTCGTTTGAACTCAGAAGTAAAACAGGGTTGGGCCTGGTTAGTACTTGGATGGGAGACTGCCTGGGAATACCAGGTGCTGTAAGCTTATTTAATATTTTCATTTGACAACTTCCCCGGGTCACATTTCCTACCATAACCCCCAGCCCCCAAAGCCAGAGCCACTCTGCCCGGAGACCATCGCCCTTTCCCGGCCCAAACTGCACCACCGCAGGCCCTGGGACTATTTCCTACCATAACCCCCAGCCCCCAAAGCCAGACCCACTCTGCCCGGAGACCATCGCCCTTTCCGGGGCAAGCTCCGGCTCCGCAGGGGCCCTGGATTGACACCTGTTCTCCAGCAGTGCCCGGGCACCCCACACTTAAGCCCGGGAACACAGACTCTGCCAACTGCACACGCCAGGCATACGTACCGTTGGTGACCCACCTGGCTCTGGTGCACCAGCCCTGCCCAGTTCCACCTCCTGACGCGGTTCAGTTTTCGAGGTGGCTGAGGTGCATCAACGACACGTAGTTCTGCCAACAGTTAATGTAAGGCTTCCGTATTTGCCCTGCACTTAGCTTGCGGGAGACGGAGACTCTTACCCGGCAGCAGAAATCGCCAGAGACCCCCTGGTTTGTTGAACCACAAAGCCGTCAAAACCTAAGTCCACTCTTTTGCACCTTCTCCGAAAACACAATGGCAGGTCAGAGGCAACTGGGGTCGGGCACGTACCTCCAGGTGCGGGACGTCCGGGAAAAGTTGGTCTCCCATCGGGCATGGCCTGGCATGCTTGGGCCTGGTCTAAACAACGCTACCGGTGGAAGTCTTCGTGTCGTTCCCGGCAGTCAGACCCACCATCCCCCAGACGGACTTAGTCGATCCTGAGACTGTGAGATTTTAAAGAACTGTCAACCGGACATATCTTGCGCCTCTTTTAAATAACCAGCTCTTGACAGCTCCTGTCACTTACGGCCATATCGCCCTGCATATACCTGATCTCGTTTGAACTCAGAAGTAAAACAGGGTTGAGCCTGGTTAGTACTTGGATGGGAGACTGCCTGGGAATACCAGGTGCCGTAAGCTTATTTCATTTCTTCATTTGACAGCTAATACACTTCCCCGGGTCACAGTACCGGTGCTAGTGTTGTTTATCGTACTCATTTTATTTGGGAGGGGTGGGACAAATAAAACCCATAGGTGCACAATTGACGGGACAAGGGCGTTGTTTCTGTCGGAGCTGTGTCAATGCGAGCTAAGCTGCGGTCGGGCCTGGTGCTGTGCTTCTTTTAAATAACCAGATCTTGACAGCAGCTGTCGCTTACGGCCATATCGCCCTGCATATACCTGATCTCGTTTGAACTCAGAAGTAAAACAGGGTTGAGCCTGGTTAGTACCTTGGATGGGAGACTGCCTGGGAATACCAGGTGCTGTAAGCTTATTTGATTTCTTCATTTGACAGCTAATACACTTCCCCGGGTCACAGTTCCGGTGCTAGTGTTGTTTATCGTACTCATTTTATTTGGGAGGGGTGGGACAAATAAAACCCATAGGTGCGACAATTGACGGGACAAGGGCGTTGTTTCTGTCGGAGCTGTGTCAATGCGAGCTAAACTGCTGTCGGGTCCTGGTGCTGTGCCTCTTTTAAATAACCAGATCTTGACCGCAGCTGTCGCTTACGGCCATATCACCCTGCGTATACCTGATCTCGTTTGAACTCAGAAGTAAAACAGGGTTGGGCCTGGTTAGTACTTGGATGGGAGACTGCCTGGGAATACCAGGTGCTGTAAGCTTATTTAATATTTTCATTTGACAACTTCCCCGGGTCACATTTCCTACCATAACCCCCAGCCCCCAAAGCCAGAGCCACTCTGCCCGGAGACCATCGCCCTTTCCCGGCCCAAACTGCACCACCGCAGGCCCTGGGACTATTTCCTACCATAACCCCCAGCCCCCAAAGCCAGACCCACTCTGCCCGGAGACCATCGCCCTTTCCGGGGCAAGCTCCGGCTCCGCAGGGGCCCTGGATTGACACCTGTTCTCCAGCAGTGCCCGGGCACCCCACACTTAAGCCCGGGAACACAGACTCTGCCAACTGCACACGCCAGGCATACGTACCGTTGGTGACCCACCTGGCTCTGGTGCACCAGCCCTGCCCAGTTCCACCTCCTGACGCGGTTCAGTTTTCGAGGTGGCTGAGGTGCATCAACGACACGTAGTTCTGCCAACAGTTAATGTAAGGCTTCCGTATTTGCCCTGCACTTAGCTTGCGGGAGACGGAGACTCTTACCCGGCAGCAGAAATCGCCAGAGACCCCCTGGTTTGTTGAACCACAAAGCCGTCAAAACCTAAGTCCACTCTTTTGCACCTTCTCCGAAAACACAATGGCAGGTCAGAGGCAACTGGGGTCGGGCACGTACCTCCAGGTGCGGGACGTCCGGGAAAAGTTGGTCTCCCATCGGGCATGGCCTGGCATGCTTGGGCCTGGTCTAAACAACGCTACCGGTGGAAGTCTTCGTGTCGTTCCCGGCAGTCAGACCCACCATCCCCCAGACGGACTTAGTCGATCCTGAGACTGTGAGATTTTAAAGAACTGTCAACCGGACATATCTTGCGCCTCTTTTAAATAACCAGCTCTTGACAGCTCCTGTCACTTACGGCCATATCGCCCTGCATATACCTGATCTCGTTTGAACTCAGAAGTAAAACAGGGTTGAGCCTGGTTAGTACTTGGATGGGAGACTGCCTGGGAATACCAGGTGCTGTAAGCTTATTTCATTTCTTCATTTGACAGCTAATACACTTCCCCGGGTCACAGTACCGGTGCTAGTGTTGTTTATCGTACTCATTTTATTTGGGAGGGGTGGGACAAATAAAACCCATAGGTGCACAATTGACGGGACAAGGGCGTTGTTTCTGTCGGAGCTGTGTCAATGCGAGCTAAGCTGCGGTCGGGCCTGGTGCTGTGCTTCTTTTAAATAACCAGATCTTGACAGCAGCTGTCGCTTACGGCCATATCGCCCTGCATATACCTGATCTCGTTTGAACTCAGAAGTAAAACAGGGTTGAGCCTGGTTAGTACCTGGATGGGAGACTGCCTGGGAATACCAGGTGCTGTAAGCTTATTTGATTTCTTCATTTGACAGCTAATACACTTCCCCGGGTCACAGTTCCGGTGCTAGTGTTGTTTATCGTACTCATTTTATTTGGGAGGGGTGGGACAAATAAAACCCATAGGTGCGCAATTGACGGGACAAGGGCGTTGTTTCTGTCGGAGCTGTGTCAATGCGAGCTAAACTGCTGTCGGGTCCTGGTGCTGTGCCTCTTTTAAATAACCAGATCTTGACCGCAGCTGTCGCTTACGGCCATATCACCCTGCGTATACCTGATCTCGTTTGAACTCAGAAGTAAAACAGGGTTGGGCCTGGTTAGTACTTGGATGGGAGACTGCCTGGGAATACCAGGTGCTGTAAGCTTATTTAATATTTTCATTTGACAACTTCCCCGGGTCACATTTCCTACCATAACCCCCAGCCCCCAAAGCCAGAGCCACTCTGCCCGGAGACCATCGCCCTTTCCCGGCCCAAACTGCACCACCGCAGGCCCTGGGACTATTTCCTACCATAACCCCCAGCCCCCAAAGCCAGACCCACTCTGCCCGGAGACCATCGCCCTTTCCGGGGCAAGCTCCGGCTCCGCAGGGGCCCTGGATTGACACCTGTTCTCCAGCAGTGCCCGGGCACCCCACACTTAAGCCCGGGAACACAGACTCTGCCAACTGCACACGCCAGGCATACGTACCGTTGGTGACCCACCTGGCTCTGGTGCACCAGCCCTGCCCAGTTCCACCTCCTGACGCGGTTCAGTTTTCGAGGTGGCTGAGGTGCATCAACGACACGTAGTTCTGCCAACAGTTAATGTAAGGCTTCCGTATTTGCCCTGCACTTAGCTTGCGGGAGACGGAGACTCTTACCCGGCAGCAGAAATCGCCAGAGACCCCCTGGTTTGTTGAACCACAAAGCCGTCAAAACCTAAGTCCACTCTTTTGCACCTTCTCCGAAAACACAATGGCAGGTCAGAGGCAACTGGGGTCGGGCACGTACCTCCAGGTGCGGGACGTCCGGGAAAAGTTGGTCTCCCATCGGGCATGGCCTGGCATGCTTGGGCCTGGTCTAAACAACGCTACCGGTGGAAGTCTTCGTGTCGTTCCCGGCAGTCAGACCCACCATCCCCCAGACGGACTTAGTCGATCCTGAGACTGTGAGATTTTAAAGAACTGTCAACCGGACATATCTTGCGCCTCTTTTAAATAACCAGCTCTTGACAGCTCCTGTCACTTACGGCCATATCGCCCTGCATATACCTGATCTCGTTTGAACTCAGAAGTAAAACAGGGTTGAGCCTGGTTAGTACTTGGATGGGAGACTGCCTGGGAATACCAGGTGCTGTAAGCTTATTTCATTTCTTCATTTGACAGCTAATACACTTCCCCGGGTCACAGTACCGGTGCTAGTGTTGTTTATCGTACTCATTTTATTTGGGAGGGGTGGGACAAATAAAACCCATAGGTGCACAATTGACGGGACAAGGGCGTTGTTTCTGTCGGAGCTGTGTCAATGCGAGCTAAGCTGCGGTCGGGCCTGGTGCTGTGCTTCTTTTAAATAACCAGATCTTGACAGCAGCTGTCGCTTACGGCCATATCGCCCTGCATATACCTGATCTCGTTTGAACTCAGAAGTAAAACAGGGTTGAGCCTGGTTAGTACTTGGATGGGAGACTGCCTGGGAATACCAGGTGCTGTAAGCTTATTTGATTTCTTCATTTGACAGCTAATACACTTCCCCGGGTCACAGTTCCGGTGCTAGTGTTGTTTATCGTACTCATTTTATTTGGGAGGGGTGGGACAAATAAAACCCATAGGTGCGCAATTGACGGGACAAGGGCGTTGTTTCTGTCGGAGCTGTGTCAATGCGAGCTAAACTGCTGTCGGGTCCTGGTGCTGTGCCTCTTTTAAATAACCAGATCTTGACCGCAGCTGTCGCTTACGGCCATATCACCCTGCGTATACCTGATCTCGTTTGAACTCAGAAGTAAAACAGGGTTGGGCCTGGTTAGTACTTGGATGGGAGACTGCCTGGGAATACCAGGTGCTGTAAGCTTATTTAATATTTTCATTTGACAACTTCCCCGGGTCACATTTCCTACCATAACCCCCAGCCCCCAAAGCCAGAGCCACTCTGCCCGGAGACCATCGCCCTTTCCCGGCCCAAACTGCACCACCGCAGGCCCTGGGACTATTTCCTACCATAACCCCCAGCCCCCAAAGCCAGACCCACTCTGCCCGGAGACCATCGCCCTTTCCGGGGCAAGCTCCGGCTCCGCAGGGGCCCTGGATTGACACCTGTTCTCCAGCAGTGCCCGGGCACCCCACACTTAAGCCCGGGAACACAGACTCTGCCAACTGCACACGCCAGGCATACGTACCGTTGGTGACCCACCTGGCTCTGGTGCACCAGCCCTGCCCAGTTCCACCTCCTGACGCGGTTCAGTTTTCGAGGTGGCTGAGGTGCATCAACGACACGTAGTTCTGCCAACAGTTAATGTAAGGCTTCCGTATTTGCCCTGCACTTAGCTTGCGGGAGACGGAGACTCTTACCCGGCAGCAGAAATCGCCAGAGACCCCCTGGTTTGTTGAACCACAAAGCCGTCAAAACCTAAGTCCACTCTTTTGCACCTTCTCCGAAAACACAATGGCAGGTCAGAGGCAACTGGGGTCGGGCACGTACCTCCAGGTGCGGGACGTCCGGGAAAAGTTGGTCTCCCATCGGGCATGGCCTGGCATGCTTGGGCCTGGTCTAAACAACGCTACCGGTGGAAGTCTTCGTGTCGTTCCCGGCAGTCAGACCCACCATCCCCCAGACGGACTTAGTCGATCCTGAGACTGTGAGATTTTAAAGAACTGTCAACCGGACATATCTTGCGCCTCTTTTAAATAACCAGCTCTTGACAGCTCCTGTCACTTACGGCCATATCGCCCTGCATATACCTGATCTCGTTTGAACTCAGAAGTAAAACAGGGTTGAGCCTGGTTAGTACTTGGATGGGAGACTGCCTGGGAATACCAGGTGCTGTAAGCTTATTTCATTTCTTCATTTGACAGCTAATACACTTCCCCGGGTCACAGTTCCGGTGCTAGTGTTGTTTATCGTACTCATTTTATTTGGGAGGGGTGGGACAAATAAAACCCATAGGTGCACAATTGACGGGACAAGGGCGTCGTTTCTGTCGGAGCTGTGTCAATGCGAGCTAAGCTGCGGTCGGGCCTGGTGCTGTGCTTCTTTTAAATAACCAGATCTTGACAGCAGCTGTCGCTTACGGCCATATCGCCCTGCATATACCTGATCTCGTTTGAACTCAGAAGTAAAACAGGGTTGAGCCTGGTTAGTACTTGGATGGGAGACTGCCTGGGAATACCAGGTGCTGTAAGCTTATTTGATTTCTTCATTTGACAGCTAATACACTTCCCCGGGTCACAGTTCCGGTGCTAGTGTTGTTTATCGTACTCATTTTATTTGGGAGGGGTGGGACAAATAAAACCCATAGGTGCGACAATTGACGGGACAAGGGCGTTGTTTCTGTCGGAGCTGTGTCAATGCGAGCTAAACTGCTGTCGGGTCCTGGTGCTGTGCCTCTTTTAAATAACCAGATCTTGACCGCAGCTGTCGCTTACGGCCATATCGCCCTGCATATACCTGATCTCGTTTGAACTCAGAAGTAAAACAGGGTTGGGCCTGGTTAGTACTTGGATGGGAGACTGCCTGGGAATACCAGGTGCTGTAAGCTTATTTAATATTTTCATTTGACAACTTCCCCGGGTCACATTTCCTACCATAACCCCCAGCCCCCAAAGCCAGAGCCACTCTGCCCGGAGACCATCGCCCTTTCCCGGCCCAAACTGCACCACCGCAGGCCCTGGGACTATTTCCTACCATAACCCCCAGCCCCCAAAGCCAGACCCACTCTGCCCGGAGACCATCGCCCTTTCCGGGGCAAGCTCCGGCTCCGCAGGGGCCCTGGATTGACACCTGTTCTCCAGCAGTGCCCGGGCACCCCACACTTAAGCCCGGGAACACAGACTCTGCCAACTGCACACGCCAGGCATACGTACCGTTGGTGACCCACCTGGCTCTGGTGCACCAGCCCTGCCCAGTTCCACCTCCTGACGCGGTTCAGTTTTCGAGGTGGCTGAGGTGCATCAACGACACGTAGTTCTGCCAACAGTTAATGTAAGGCTTCCGTATTTGCCCTGCACTTAGCTTGCGGGAGACGGAGACTCTTACCCGGCAGCAGAAATCGCCAGAGACCCCCTGGTTTGTTGAACCACAAAGCCGTCAAAACCTAAGTCCACTCTTTTGCACCTTCTCCGAAAACACAATGGCAGGTCAGAGGCAACTGGGGTCGGGCACGTACCTCCAGGTGCGGGACGTCCGGGAAAAGTTGGTCTCCCATCGGGCATGGCCTGGCATGCTTGGGCCTGGTCTAAACAACGCTACCGGTGGAAGTCTTCGTGTCGTTCCCGGCAGTCAGACCCACCATCCCCCAGACGGACTTAGTCGATCCTGAGACTGTGAGATTTTAAAGAACTGTCAACCGGACATATCTTGCGCCTCTTTTAAATAACCAGCTCTTGACAGCTCCTGTCACTTACGGCCATATCGCCCTGCATATACCTGATCTCGTTTGAACTCAGAAGTAAAACAGGGTTGAGCCTGGTTAGTACTTGGATGGGAGACTGCCTGGGAATACCAGGTGCCGTAAGCTTATTTCATTTCTTCATTTGACAGCTAATACACTTCCCCGGGTCACAGTACCGGTGCTAGTGTTGTTTATCGTACTCATTTTATTTGGGAGGGGTGGGACAAATAAAACCCATAGGTGCACAATTGACGGGACAAGGGCGTTGTTTCTGTCGGAGCTGTGTCAATGCGAGCTAAGCTGCGGTCGGGCCTGGTGCTGTGCTTCTTTTAAATAACCAGATCTTGACAGCAGCTGTCGCTTACGGCCATATCGCCCTGCATATACCTGATCTCGTTTGAACTCAGAAGTAAAACAGGGTTGAGCCTGGTTAGTACTTGGATGGGAGACTGCCTGGGAATACCAGGTGCTGTAAGCTTATTTGATTTCTTCATTTGACAGCTAATACACTTCCCCGGGTCACAGTTCCGGTGCTAGTGTTGTTTATCGTACTCATTTTATTTGGGAGGGGTGGGACAAATAAAACCCATAGGTGCGCAATTGACGGGACAAGGGCGTTGTTTCTGTCGGAGCTGTGTCAATGCGAGCTAAACTGCTGTCGGGTCCTGGTGCTGTGCCTCTTTTAAATAACCAGATCTTGACCGCAGCTGTCGCTTACGGCCATATCACCCTGCGTATACCTGATCTCGTTTGAACTCAGAAGTAAAACAGGGTTGGGCCTGGTTAGTACTTGGATGGGAGACTGCCTGGGAATACCAGGTGCTGTAAGCTTATTTAATATTTTCATTTGACAACTTCCCCGGGTCACATTTCCTACCATAACCCCCAGCCCCCAAAGCCAGAGCCACTCTGCCCGGAGACCATCGCCCTTTCCCGGCCCAAACTGCACCACCGCAGGCCCTGGGACTATTTCCTACCATAACCCCCAGCCCCCAAAGCCAGACCCACTCTGCCCGGAGACCATCGCCCTTTCCGGGGCAAGCTCCGGCTCCGCAGGGGCCCTGGATTGACACCTGTTCTCCAGCAGTGCCCGGGCACCCCACACTTAAGCCCGGGAACACAGACTCTGCCAACTGCACACGCCAGGCATACGTACCGTTGGTGACCCACCTGGCTCTGGTGCACCAGCCCTGCCCAGTTCCACCTCCTGACGCGGTTCAGTTTTCGAGGTGGCTGAGGTGCATCAACGACACGTAGTTCTGCCAACAGTTAATGTAAGGCTTCCGTATTTGCCCTGCACGTAGCTTGCGGGAGACGGAGACTCTTACCCGGCAGCAGAAATCGCCAGAGACCCCCTGGTTTGTTGAACCACAAAGCCGTCAAAACCTAAGTCCACTCTTTTGCACCTTCTCCGAAAACACAATGGCAGGTCAGAGGCAACTGGGGTCTGGCACGTACCTCCAGGTGCGGGACGTCCGGGAAAAGTTGGTCTCCCATCGGGCATGGCCTGGCATGCTTGGGCCTGGTCTAAACAACGCTACCGGTGGAAGTCTTCATGTCGTTCCCGCCAGTCAGACCCACCATCCCCCAGACGGACTTAGTCGATCCTGAGACTGTGAGATTTTAAAGAACTGTCAACCGGACATATCTTGCGCCTCTTTTAAATAACCAGCTCTTGACAGCTCCTGTCACTTACGGCCATATCGCCCTGCATATACCTGATCTCGTTTGAACTCAGAAGTAAAACAGGGTTGAGCCTGGTTAGTACTTGGATGGGAGACTGCCTGGGAATACCAGGTGCTGTAAGCTTATTTCATTTCTTCATTTGACAGCTAATACACTTCCCCGGGTCACAGTACCGGTGCTAGTGTTGTTTATCGTACTCATTTTATTTGGGAGGGGTGGGACAAATAAAACCCATAGGTGCACAATTGACGGGACAAGGGCGTTGTTTCTGTCGGAGCTGTGTCAATGCGAGCTAAGCTGCGGTCGGGCCTGGTGCTGTGCTTCTTTTAAATAACCAGATCTTGACAGCAGCTGTCGCTTACGGCCATATCGCCCTGCATATACCTGATCTCGTTTGAACTCAGAAGTAAAACAGGGTTGAGCCTGGTTAGTACTTGGATGGGAGACTGCCTGGGAATACCAGGTGCTGTAAGCTTATTTGATTTCTTCATTTGACAGCTAATACACTTCCCCGGGTCACAGTTCCGGTGCTAGTGTTGTTTATCGTACTCATTTTATTTGGGAGGGGTGGGACAAATAAAACCCATAGGTGCGCAATTGACGGGACAAGGGCGTTGTTTCTGTCGGAGCTGTGTCAATGCGAGCTAAACTGCTGTCGGGTCCTGGTGCTGTGCCTCTTTTAAATAACCAGATCTTGACCGCAGCTGTCGCTTACGGCCATATCACCCTGCGTATACCTGATCTCGTTTGAACTCAGAAGTAAAACAGGGTTGGGCCTGGTTAGTACTTGGATGGGAGACTGCCTGGGAATACCAGGTGCTGTAAGCTTATTTATTAATATTTTCATTTGACAACTTCCCCGGGTCACATTTCCTACCATAACCCCCAGCCCCCAAAGCCAGAGCCACTCTGCCCGGAGACCATCGCCCTTTCCCGGCCCAAACTGCACCACCGCAGGCCCTGGGACTATTTCCTACCATAACCCCCAGCCCCCAAAGCCAGACCCACTCTGCCCGGAGACCATCGCCCTTTCCGGGGCAAGCTCCGGCTCCGCAGGGGCCCTGGATTGACACCTGTTCTCCAGCAGTGCCCGGGCACCCCACACTTAAGCCCGGGAACACAGACTCTGCCAACTGCACACGCCAGGCATACGTACCGTTGGTGACCCACCTGGCTCTGGTGCACCAGCCCTGCCCAGTTCCACCTCCTGACGCGGTTCAGTTTTCGAGGTGGCTGAGGTGCATCAACGACACGTAGTTCTGCCAACAGTTAATGTAAGGCTTCCGTATTTGCCCTGCACTTAGCTTGCGGGAGACGGAGACTCTTACCCGGCAGCAGAAATCGCCAGAGACCCCCTGGTTTGTTGAACCACAAAGCCGTCAAAACCTAAGTCCACTCTTTTGCACCTTCTCCGAAAACACAATGGCAGGTCAGAGGCAACTGGGGTCGGGCACGTACCTCCAGGTGCGGGACGTCCGGGAAAAGTTGGTCTCCCATCGGGCATGGCCTGGCATGCTTGGGCCTGGTCTAAACAACGCTACCGGTGGAAGTCTTCGTGTCGTTCCCGGCAGTCAGACCCACCATCCCCCATCCCCCAGACGGACTTAGTCGATCCTGAGACTGTGAGATTTTAAAGAACTGTCAACCGGACATATCTTGCGCCTCTTTTAAATAACCAGCTCTTGACAGCTCCTGTCACTTACGGCCATATCGCCCTGCATATACCTGATCTCGTTTGAACTCAGAAGTAAAACAGGGTTGAGCCTGGTTAGTACTTGGATGGGAGACTGCCTGGGAATACCAGGTGCTGTAAGCTTATTTCATTTCTTCATTTGACAGCTAATACACTTCCCCGGGTCACAGTACCGGTGCTAGTGTTGTTTATCGTACTCATTTTATTTGGGAGGGGTGGGACAAATAAAACCCATAGGTGCACAATTGACGGGACAAGGGCGTTGTTTCTGTCGGAGCTGTGTCAATGCGAGCTAAGCTGCGGTCGGGCCTGGTGCTGTGCTTCTTTTAAATAACCAGATCTTGACAGCAGCTGTCGCTTACGGCCATATCACCCTGCATATACCTGATCTCGTTTGAACTCAGAAGTAAAACAGGGTTGAGCCTGGTTAGTACTTGGATGGGAGACTGCCTGGGAATACCAGGTGCCGTAAGCTTATTTAATTTCTTCATTTGACAGCTAATACACTTCCCAGGGTCACAGTTCTGGTGCTAGTGTTGTTTATCGTACTCATTTTATTTGGGAGGGGTGGGACAAATAAACCCATAGCGTGAACAATTGACGGGACAAGGGCGTTGTTTCTGTCGGAGCTGTGTCAATGCGAGCTAAACTGCGGTCGGGTCCTGGTGCTGTGCCTCGTTTAAATAACCAGATCTTGACCGCAGCTGTCGCTTACGGCCATATCACCCTGCATATACCTGATCTCGTTTGAACTCAGAAGTAAAACAGGGTTGGGCCTGGTTAGTACTTGGATGGGAGACTGCCTGGGAATACCAGGTGCCGTAAGCTTATTTAATTTCTTCATTTGACAGCTAATACACTTCCCCCGGTCACAGTTCTGGTGCTAGTGTTGTTTATCGTACTCATTTTATTTGGGAGGGGTGGGACAAATAAACCCATGCGTGAACAATTGACGGGACAAGGGCGTTGTTTCTGTCGGAGCTGTGTCAATGCGAGCTAAACTGCTGTCGGGTCCTGGTGCTGTGCCTCGTTTAAATAACCAGATCTTGAGCGCAGCTGTCGCTTACGGCCATACCACCCTGCGTACACTAGTGGGAGCTAGAGTGCAACAAGGAAGTGACTGGCTGCAGTCAGGAGAGGAAGGCTCTCCTACAGTTTGTTTTGTTTTTTTGTGTTTTACTGTTTTTTGTGGACTGAATCCAATTTTTTTGTTTGTGACTTTTGTTTCTTAACCACCTGACAGCAGCAGTCTGCTGGCTGGAGGGTGGTTTTCTTAGTTTGTTTTTTGTTTTTTTGCTATGGAGCAAACAATGGACGGATTAATGGCAAACGACCCTGGAATGGCTGCAGAGACACGGAAGGAAAATGAAACAGGAATGGATGAAGAGACAAGAATGGTTAAAGACAACGGACTGGAATATCGACAACGAGCAGGACAACGGAAAAGCCAAGTAGGTGGAAGAAAGTATTTAAAGGAGGCAACAGTTATCATTAATGTGGAAGATGTACAGGAAGTGAGAGCGGAAGATATTATTAAAGCAGTGATAGAAAAGTGTGGACATGGGAAAATTCTGGCTTTAAGACCAAGACAAGGAAAGGAGTACGAACTAACACTGGAAAAGGAAGAATTATGTGAACAATTGACTGATGAACTCATGATAAACGGGGTGAACTGTGAAATTAAAAAGCTTCAAAATAGGGATTTTGTTGTTTCCTTCATGCATCTGCCGGTCTATCTTGAAGATAAGGAAATTTTAGAGAAATTAGAAACTTGGGGAGTTAATCCCGTATCTAAAATTAAAAGAAGATTTTATCCGGGTACCGACATTGAAGATGGAACAAGGTTCCTTAAAGTGAGGTTCCCTAAAGAGGTGGCATCCTTGCCGTATAGCACAAAAATGGAAACAGCAGAAGGAACGCAGTACTTCAGGGTGATGCACAGCCATCAGGTTAAGACCTGTAGGCTGTGTATGAGCCCGGAACACATGCTGAAAGACTGTCCAGAATTCAAGTGCTACAAATGTGAGGAAAAGGGACATTTTGCGAGATATTGTAACACTGTCAGGTGCCCGGAATGTAAAAAATTTTTAAACAAGTGTGAATGCTGGATGGAAGGAGAGGAAGGAGGAGGAGAAGATCAAGACCGGCAGGTGCATGAAGAAAACAACAATAGGGAAGAAGATAATGAAGTAGAAGAAAGGACATTGGAGGAGGAAATGAATGACAATGAAAAAAAGGAAGGAGAAAACGAAAATGAAAAGAATGAAGTACAAGTATCAGGACAAGATGAACAGTGGTCACAAATGGAAATATCGGACAGTTTTAAAACTTTTTTAAGCACTGTGGAAAAAGCGGAATTAGATAAGACTGGTCAAGCTGAAGGAATGGCAATTGGTGAAGAAACAAGGATGGAAAATGTGGAGAAGGACAAAGTGGAAAGAGGATTTTTTAGAAGAAGAACTTTAAAGGTAAAACCAAATGTGGACATGGCAAAGAAAAAAGTTTTAACAAAGGGCAGAGCTAAATATGTTAATAGGTATGAAGTGTTAAGGGGACTGGAAGTAGATGATGAGAAATGATGTTTTTTTTAAATATTTTATGTATTTTAAAATGTGTTTAATCTTTGTCTCTTTTAACGGAAGGGGTTGTTGGTTGAGAGTGTTGGAAGGAGATGATGGACAATAAGGATGTGTAGGTTTTTAATTTCATTTTTATTTCTTTTAATGGTTTTAAATTGTGTATCTTTTAATGCAAGGGGCCTGATGGGAAAAGATAAATTTGAAAAAATAAGAGAGAAATGTAAAAACAAAGAAGTGATAGGTTTACAAGAAACAAACTGGAAAGATTATGCAATGGACGATTTTAAAAAGATGTGGCAAGGGGATATTATATATAATAATGGTGATGGTAAATCTGGAAGAGGTGTCGCTTTTTTAATAAGGAAAGATGTTTTTAACGTTAAAAGAATTGTGTATAGGGATAATAATGGGAAATGTTTAGTGATAGAGGTGAATTATGAAGGACATGAACTAATAATAGCAAATATACATGCACCAACAGAAGAAAAAGGCAAACAAGAGTTTTTTAAGGTTTTAAATGAAGTATTGAAGGATTTTAAAGAAATAATAATGATGGGAGATTTTAATACTGTTTTTAGAAAACAAGATATGGCTGATGGAATGGTTTTTAAATCTGATATAGGAAGAAGGGAACTAAATGAGTTAATAAAGGGAAATAATTTAGTAGATATATGGAGGGAGAGGAATAGGGAAAAAAGAGAGTTTTCAAGGAGACAAATAGTGGGGAATTTTATATGTCAAACAAGAATAGATTTTATTTTATGTACTAGGAATGTTGAAAATTTTATAGAAAATCTGCAATATGAGGAAAACAGTTTTAGTGATCACAAGCTTTTACATTTTAAAATAGATTGGGAGAATATACAAAGGGGACCAGGGACTTGGATTTTAAATGCAACCATTTTAAAAAATGAAGATTATGTTCAAAAAATCAAAGAATTAATAGAGAAAGAAAAAGAAAATAGAATGTATGATGAAGATAAAAGGATATGGTGGGAAAACACAAAATATCAAATAAAAAAGTACACAATAAAATATTGTGGAGTACTGCAAAGATGTATAAAGTATAAAGAAAAAGAAATTAAAAGATCTTTAGAAAAAGAATTAAACAAGGAAAATAAGGATCTGGAAAAAATAAAAGAAATAGAGCAAAAATTACTAGATTTGGAAGAGGACAAATATAAGGGGGCAATGTTGAGGAGCAGATCTAAATACACAGTAGAAGGTGAAAAATGCACTAAATTCTTTTTTGATTTAGAGAGGCAAAGAGGGAAAGCAGGAATGCTAAAGGAAATTAAAGGTAGAAATGGACAAATTGTAAAAGGAAACATGGAAATACTAGAAGAAATAAAATATTTTTATGAAGATCTATTTAAAACTGAAGGTATTGATGAAGAAAAAGAAAAGAAGATTCTGAATTATATAAAAGTAAAACTGGAAAAAGATGACAACAAAGAATGTGACAGAGAAATAAAAGAAGAAGAGATTGAAATTGCAATAAATCAACTAAATAAAAAGAAAAGTCCAGGGATAGATGGAATAGGAAATGAATTTTATGTTGTTTTTAAAGATATTTTAAAAGGAATACTTAAAGGAGTTTTTAAAGAAATTTTTAAATGTAAAGAGATGAATGAAAGAATGGGGATGGGATTAATGAAGTTAATATATAAAAGAAAAGGAGCAAAAAATGAATTACAAAATTATCGACCAATAACAATGTTAAATACAGATTTAAAGATTTTAGCAAAGGTTTTAGCAAATAGATTAAAGGAGGTGATGCCTAAATTAATTCAAACAAACCAAGCATATGCAATAAAAGGGAGAGATATAGCAGATGTAACAATGAGCATTAAAAGCACAGTAGAATACTTACAAGAAAAGAAGATGAATGGTTATTTAATAAGTTTAGATTTCGAAAAGGCTTTTGACAGAGTAGAACATATTTATTTATTTGACGTACTCAAAACATATGGATTTGGAGAGAATTTTATAAATTGGATTAAAATTTTATATAAAGAGGTTTTAACAAAAGTAAAATGCAACGGTTTTTTAACAGATTGTTTTAAAATAACAAGATCAATTAGACAAGGTTGTCCTCTTTCAGCTCTATTATATTCCCTAGTCGCAGAACCGTTAGGGTTAGCAATAAAAGAAGAAACTAAAATTAAAGGAATAAAAATAGAGGAAGAGGAGGACGAAGGAAAAATATACCAGTATGCTGACGATACAACAATAATAGTAAATGAGAAAAAGAGTGTAAAAGAAACCATGAAAAAAGTACAAGAGTTTTGTAAGGGAACCGGAAGCAAAATAAATGAAAATAAAACGGAATACATGAGGTTTGGTAAAGCAGATAATTTAACAGACTGTTTCCAATTTAGAGAAGTAGAAGAAATGAAAATATTAGGAATTTTAATTGGAAAAAATGAAAGAAAAGCAACAGAGAAGATGTGGGATGATCTAATAACTGGAATAGAATCAAGACTAAATTTTTGGAGGATGAGAAAACTTTGCTTAAAAGGGAAAGCCTTAATAATAAATGTTTTAATGGCATCAAAGCTATGGTATAATTTATATATAACAGAAATGCCATGTTGGATAGAAGGGAGGTTGAAAAAGTGTTTTCAAGATTTTTTATGGGAGGGGAAACCCCCAAGAATTGCTTACAATACTCTAATAGGTGCAATCGAAGAAGGGGGGATAGGACTGATCGATATCAAACAAAGGAAAAATTGTCTAAGGGTCAAAATGGTTAAAAAGCTTTTACAAGAGGAGAACTCAATAGAATGGAAAAAGGTAATGAAATATTTTTTAAACAAAGTTGGGAATTTTAACTTGGGAGAAGATATCTTTTGGTTAAAAACAAAAAATTGGATGATGGAAAAGTTACCAAGCTTTTATCAAGAAATTTTAAGTGCATGGAGGAAATTTCTAGAGAGGGTATTTTACGAAGTAAAAGGAAGAGAAAACTTGTTAAATCAACCTTTGTTTTTAAATAAAAGTATTTTAAAAGAAGGGAAGGAACTATTTTTTAAAAAATGGATGGAGGTAGGGATTGTAAGAATAAGAGATGTTCTTTATGAATTCAAAAAAGGATTTTTACCTACGCAATATATAGTAGATCTAATGGAAGAAGCTAAAGAGGAATACTGTGAAAAGGAAATAGAAACAAATCTTGAAACGGTCAAATGTGCCATACCAATAGAATGGATTACAAGAATAGAAAATATGGAAGAAGGTGGGAATGAAAAAGTGATACATGTCTGTTTAAAAGGAAAACTAAGTATTTTTAAAGATTGCACACTAAAAGACTTGTATGGTTATTTTAGAGACATTGTATTTCAAGAACCAATCGCAAATAGGTTTTGGGTACAAAGATTGAAAAATGTGGAAAAGGAAAACATATGGAAAAACATGAGAGGGAAAATAGTAGAAACAAGGCTGGAATGTTTTGAATATTTTATAAGACACAAGGCAATTTTTACTGACTGCATTTTAACAAAAATACACAGAGAACAAAATGCAACATGTAAGGTATGTTTTCAAGAAGATGAAGGGATTTTACACCTGTTTTTATACTGTGAGGAGTTAGAATGTTTTTACACGAAATGCCAAAAAATGATTAAAGACTTATTGAAAGAATGGGACGAAGAAAAAATGGAATGGAATACTCTAGTAATGTTTGGATGCAATATAGAAAACAAAAACAAAAAGTTTGTAAATCTTCTTATAATGTTGATTAAAAAATCTGTGTGGGAAAGAAGAAATGTAGCAAAACAGGAAAAAGTTGTTTTAAATGTGTGGAATGTACTAAAAAGGAAAATGGAAAGATGCATAGAAAGACTGTACTGGTATTTTAAAGGAGAAGATATGTTACCAAGCTTTTATGATGTTTTTAATGATGAAGTGTACAATGTTTTAAATGATTTAAAGTGGAAGATGCCCAAAGAGAAGGTTATTTTATGAAATAATATTTATTTTTAATATGTTTGTGAAAATTCTGAAATGTGTTTACATGATTATGTAATGGAATGATATTTGAATAAAAAAAAAAAAAAAAAAAAAAAAAAAAAAATCTCGTTTGAACTCAGAAGTAAAACAGGGTTGAGCCTGGTTAGTACTTGGATGGGAGACTGCCTGGGAATACCAGGTGCTGTAAGCTTATTTAATTTCTTCATTTGACAGCTAATACACTTCCCCGAGTCACAGTTCTGGTGCTAGTGTTGTTTATCGTACTCATTTTATTTGGGAGGGGTGGGACAAATAAACCCACAGGTGCACAATTGACGGGACAAGGGCGCTGTTTCTGTCGGAGCTGTGTCAATGCGAGCTAAACTGCGGTCGGGTCCTGGTGCTGTGCCTCGTTTAAATAACCAGATCTTGAGCGCAGCTGTCGCTTACGGCCATATCACCCTGCACATACCTGATCTCGTTTGAACTCAGAAGTAAAACAGGGTTGGGCCTGGTTAGTACTTGGATGGGAGACTGCCTGGGAATACCAGGTGCCGTAAGCTTATTTAATTTCTTCATTTGACAGCTAATACACTTCCCCGGTCACAGTTCTGGTGCTAGTGTTGTTTATCGTACTCATTTTATTTGGGAGGGGTGGGACAAATAAACCCATGCGTGAACAATTGACGGGACAAGGGCGTTGTTTCTGTCGGAGCTGTGTCAATGCGAGCTAAACTGCTGTCGGGTCCTGGTGCTGTGCCTCGTTTAAATAACCAGATCTTGAGCGCAGCTGTCGCTTACGGCCATATCACCCTGCATTGCTAGAGGGCGATAGTGCACTTGCAGCAAAGGAAGTGGAAGTGGTTGGCAGAGAGTGAGAAAGGCTCACTCATTGTTTTGTTTATTTTTCAGAAAAAGTTTTTTTGAGTTTTTTTTTGGCCTTTTTTTTGATAATTTCGTACACTTCCCAGCAGCAATTTGCTGTCTGGGAAGTTTGTTTTCTGTTATGAGTTCAAACACAGAAGGACTAAAAGGCAAAGGTATGGACATAGATAGAAAACGACGTGGGCAAATGGATGATGGACCAGAAGCAGCACAACATGATGGACATGGGAAAATGGCTGATAAAAGGATCTACACTAAAGAAGCAACAGTGATTGTTGATATGACAGAAGTGAATGATGCTAGAGCAGAAGACATCATAAAAGCTCTGAATGAGAAGATAGGGAAAGGAAAGATTCTGGCTGTACGACCAAGAAAGGAGAAGGAATATGAAATAACTCTCATAAGCAAAGAAGACGGAGAGGATTTGGAAGATGGACTGGTTATAAAAGGGAAGAATTGTGAAGTAAGACAACTACAAGTAAGAGAGTATATTGTATCTTTTATACATTTGCCGGCTTATATTGAGGATGATGACATTCTGGATAAACTTAAGCTTTGGGGAGTAACACCTGCATCTGATATCAGAAGGAGAATGTATCCGGGTACAGACATTGCAGATGGTACAAGGTATTTAAGGGTTAAATTCCCAAAGGAGGTGGTATCACTCCCGTACAGTGCAAAGTTTGATACTGAAGAAGGAACACAATATTTCCGAATTATGCATGACCGGCAAGTAAAAACTTGTCGCTTGTGTATGGGTCCTGGACATGTGTTTAAAGATTGTCCTGATTTTAAATGCTTTCAGTGTGAGGCGCAAGGACATTTTGCTAGACATTGCGATGCAGTGAAATGCCTGGATTGCAGAAAGGTGATGGTAAGATGTGAGTGTTGGATGGAGGAAGAACATGTTACACAAAGCCCAGAAACTGGTGAGGAAGCAAGGCAAATGATGGAAGAAACGGAGTTGGAAAAGACTGGTGAGGTTGAGAAAGTAATTGTTGAGAATGCAGAGAATAATGCGGACAATCGAGATGAAATGGAAGATAATTCACAGGGAGGAGCAATGGCTGAAGGAATATGGACACCGCTGGAAATATCACAAGGAACTTTAGAGAGGATGGAGGAGCAACAACTGGAAAATAAGGAAGAGGAAAGTAAAGACACAATGGAGGAAAAGAAAGAAATTAAGAAAAATGACTTTCGAATGGACAGAAGAGTGACACCAAGAAGAAGGACCATTAAGGTAATGCCAAATTTAGAAGTTTCAAAGAAAAAAAGACTTTTAAGAAAAGAACAAATTAAAGAAAAAAATAAATGGGACAATAGATTTCAAGTGCTAATGGAGGAGGAAGAGGAGAAGGAGAACGTGAATAGTTAAACACATGTTTGATTTTAAGTATTTATGCTTTTTCTTTCTTTTTTTTAATTTTATGTTTTTAAATGTGATATCATGGAACACGAGGGGTTTACAGAATATGGAAAAATTTGAGAAGATGGGAATTTTATGTAAAAAAGCAGATATAATTGTGTTACAAGAAACAAACTGGAAAAACGAAACCGTAAATACGTATAAAAAAGAATGGGATGGGAATTTTTATTTCAATAATGGTAAGGATAGGGTGGGAAGTGGGGTCGCTATTTTAACTAGAAGAGGGATAAGTGAAAAAGAACAAGTGATATATGATGATGGGGTGGGGAAAAGTATAGCACTAAAAATAGAAAAAGGGGAAGAAAATTTAATTATTTTTAACATCCATGCTCCAAATGAGGAGACAGAGAAGAAAGAGTTTTTTTGCAAAATATATGACAAAATGAAACAATGGAAAAATGTTATTTTAATGGGAGATTTTAATACAGTTTTTTCAGAACTAGATTTGGCAAGTAACATGGTTTTTAGAAAAGATAAAGGGAGAGAAGAACTGAAAAAAATGATGGAGGATTTTAAATTGAAGGATGTCTGGAGGGAAAGAAACGAAACAAGAAGAGAATTTTCAAGACGACAGGTGGTTTTAACAGAACTCAAACAAAGCAGAATAGACTATATATTATGTATGGATAATCTGGAAGGGATGATCAAGAATGTTTTTTATGATGTTGTTAGTATTAGTGATCATTCTTTGATTCAGATGACAATTGATAGTACAAAAATTGAAAGAGGAAGAGGGATATGGATTCTCAATTCAGAGATTTTAAAGGGGCCACATTTTAAGGATAGAATTATAAAGATTATAAAAGAAAATAAAATGAGTAGTATGTATAAAGAAGAGAAAATAATATGGTGGGACAATGTGAAGTGGGAGATTAAAAAAGTTTCAATGGAATATAGTAAATGTATGAAAACATTGAAAAAACAAAAAGAAAATGAAATAAGAAAGAAACTAGATAAAGAGTTAAGAAAAACGACAGAGGGTGAGGGAAACGAAGATATTGAAGAAATTGTAAGGTTACAAGATAAGTTAAAAATAATAGAAGAAGAAAAATGTAAAGGTGCAATAATAAGAAGTAAAGCAAAATATGCAGTAGAGGGAGAAAGAGCTACACAGTTTTTCTTTAATTTGGAAAGCAGCAGGCAAAGAGCTGAATTAATAAAAGAGGTATTAAATAAAGAGGGGAAATTAGAAACAGAAACTGAGGGGATTTTAAAAACAGTAAAGGAATTTTATAGTGATATGTTCAGAAAACAAGGAGTAAATGAAGAAGAGAAAGAATATTTTATAAAACAGATCAAATCAAAGGTAACTGAAGAAGACAAAATATTTTGTGATGAAGAAATTAAAAAGGAAGAAATAGAGGTGGCTATTAAGCAATTAATGCCAAGGAAAAGTCCAGGTGTAGATGGCATAACAAATGAATTTTATAAAGAATTTAAAGAGATTTTAGTACCGATTTTAAAAGAGATCTATGATGAGGTTTTTATGAAAGAATTATTAAGTGAAAAGATGAGAATGGGAATGATAAAAATGATATACAAAGGAAAAGGGGACAAAAAAGATCTAAAGAATTTTAGACCAATAACAATGTTAAATACAGATATGAAGATTTTAGCAAAAGTTTTAGCAAATAGGTTAAAAATAATTTTACCTAAGATAATTAAAACGACACAGGCTTATGGGGTGCAAGGAAAAAGCATAACAGATGTTGTGAAAAGTATAAAATGTACAATAGACTATATGAAAGAGAAAGAGAAGGGGGGTTTTTTAATAGGTTTAGATCTAGAGAAGGCGTTTGACAGGGTAGAGCATGATTTTTTATTTGCAGTTCTTAAGGAGTTTGGATTTGGGGAAAATTTCAGAAAATGGATTCAAATTTTTTATACAGATATTTTAACATGTATAAAATGTAATGGTTTTTTAACAGAATGTCTTCAGCCAACAAGATCCATAAGGCAAGGATGCCCATTGTCTGCTTTATTATACACGCTGGTAGCCGAGCCACTGGGATTGGCAATAAAATCAGATCGAAGCATTAAAGGGATACAAATAGAAAAAAAAGACAACAGAGAAGCTGTGTATCAATATGCTGATGATACTACATTGTTGGTTGAAGATATTCAGAGTGTTAAAGGGGCGATGGGGATTTTAGAGCGATATTGTAAAGCATCAGGAGCTAAGGTTAATGTTGAAAAAAGTATATGCATGAGGGTGGGAAGAGCAGAGGAAATAACACAACACATACCCTTTAAAGAAGAAAAGGAACATACAAAAATTTTGGGAATTTGGGTGGGGATGGATTCTAATAAAGCAGATAATTTAAATTGGGAGGGAGTTTTAAATGGAATTGAGAAAAGACTTCGATTTTGGAAAGCTAGAAATTTGACGTTAAAGGGGAAAGTATTAATCTTAAATGCTTTAATGTTGTCAAAGGTCTGGTATGTGTTAAGTGTAACTGCTCTGCCTGAAGTCTACTATAAAAAAATTAAGGATATAGTTTTAAAGTTTTTGTGGGGAAATGGAAGAGCTAAGATTGCTTATTATACTTTGATTGGGGAGGTAAAAGAAGGAGGTCTGGGACTTTTGGATACGTTTTTAAAAATGAAAACATTAAGAATTAAGATTATTCAAAGGTTTTTGGAAGGGAAAATGGATGTGATTTGGAAAAGTGTGTTGGACTATTATTTGAAGAAATGTGGACATTTTGAGATGGGATGTAATGTTTTATGGATGAAGATGAAAAAATGGATGATAGCAGGTTTGCCTAAATTTTATGTTGAGGTCGTGGAATCATGGGGGGAGTTTTTAGAAAATGTGTTGATTATACCAAAGGGAAGAGCTCAGATTCTAGAGCAACCACTTTTTCTGAATCCAAATATTTTAAATGAAGGGAAGATTTTATATTTTAAGCAATGGTGGGATGGAGGATTAAGACAAGTTAAAGATGTATTATATGAAGTGATAAAAGGATTTGTACCATTACAAGTAATTGTGGATGCTGTGGAGGATGATTATAAAAGAGTTGATAAAACAAAATTGCAAAGACAATATCATGATTTGAAAAAAGCAATACCAAAAGATTGGATTGAAATAATAGAAAAAAATGAGTTGGGGGATAAGGATGAATTACCAGAAGTCTATTTTAAGAAGACAAATGGAGAAAAGATCAATATGAGTACATGTACAGTTAAGAGTCTTTATGTTGTTTTTAGATCAAGGGTTTTTATAAGACCTACAGCATTCAACTACTGGAAGGAGAGATATGATGATTTAAATGAAAAAGAAATATGGGGAAATGTCAGAATGAAATGTATGGAACCAATTTTAGAAAATTTTAATTATTTATTGAGACATAATTGCATTTTGACAGAAATGAGACTGTGTAAAATGGGAATTGAACAAGATATAATGTGTAAGGTGTGTATGAAGGAAGGAGAAGGTTTATTACATTTGTTCTTCTATTGTGAAAAGTTGGAGGAATTTATGGAAAAATTAAAGAAAATTGCTAAATCGTTAATAGGGGAAAAATATGTGGAGGAACAAAAGAAATGGGAAAAAATGTTTTTATTTGGTCTAAATGAATGTAATATGTATGCTTTTAATCTATGTATAACAATTGCAAAGTATGTGATTTGGGTAAGGAGAAATATGGCTAAACATGATGGGAAGAGAGTGGATGTATGGCGTATGTTTAAAAACAGAATGGAGATGGCTGTAAAACTGATATTCAACTATCTTGTAGCACAAGAAAAGGAGGATGTATTTATAGAGATGATGGTAAAAGGAAACACAATGATTGAATACAAGGACAAAAGTGTAAATTGGTTATGGGGAAAATATGAAGTGTAAAAATGAGTGTTGTAAGTAGTATGTGATTTTATGTGATGTGATAATTTCTTTGTAAAAATGTAAATACTGTATTTTAATAAAAAAAAAAAAAAAAAAAATCTCGTTTGAACTCAGAAGTAAAACAGGGTTGGGCCTGGTTAGTACTTGGATGGGAGACTGCCTGGGAATACCAGGTGCTGTAAGCTTATTTAATTTCTTCATTTGGACAGCTAATACACTTCCCCGGGTCACAGTTCTGGTGCTAGTGTTGTTTATCGTACTCATTTTATTTGGGAGGGGTGGGACAAATAAACCCATAGGGGAACAATTGACGGGACAAGGGCGTTGTTTCTGTCGGAGCTGTGTCAATGCGAGCTAAGCTGCGGTCGGGTCCTGGTGCTGCGCCTCTTTTAAATAACCAGATCTTGACAGCAGCTGTCGCTTACGGCCATATCACCCTGCATATACCTGATCTCGTTTGAACTCAGAAGTAGAACAGGGTTGGGCCTGGTTAGTACTTGGATGGGAGACTGCCTGGGAATACCAGGTGCTGTAAGCTTATTTAGATCCTTCATTTGGCAGTTTATGTACTTCACTGTGTCACATTTCCTACCATAACCCCCAGCCCCCAAAGCCAGAGCCACTCTGCCCGTAGACCATCGCCTTTTCCCGGCCCAAACTGCACCACCGCAGGCCCTGGGACTATTTCCTTCCATAACCCCCAGCCCCCAAAGCCAGAGCCACTCTGCCCGGAGACCATCGCCCTTTCCGGGGCAAGCTCCGGCTCCGCAGGGGCCCTGGACTGACACCTGTTCTCCAGCAGTGCCCGGGCACCCCACACTTAAGCCCGGACACACAGACTCTGCCAACTGCACGCGCCAGGCATACGTACCGTTGGTGACCCACCTGGCTCTGGTGCACCACCCTCTCTCCCGTGCTACTACCTGCAAATATTAGACTTTAAAAGGTGGTTGGGGTGCACCAGCCCTGCCCAGTTCCACCTCCTGACGCTGTTCATTTTCGAGGTGGCTGAGGTGCATCAACGACACGTAGTTCTGCCAACAGTTAATGTAAGGCTTCCGTATTTGCCCTGCACTTGGCTTGCGGGAGACGGAGACTCTTACCCGGCAGCAGACATCGCCAGAGACCCCCTGGTTCGTTGAACCACAAAGCCGTCAAAACCTAAGTGCACTCTTTTGCACCTTCTCCGAAAGCACAATGGCAGGTCAGAGGCAACTGGGGTCGGGCACGTACCTCCTGGTGCGGGACGTCCGGGAAAGGTGGTCTCCCATCGGGCATGGCCTGGCATGCTTGGGCCTGGTCTAAACCACTCTACCGGTGGGAGTCTTCATGTCGTTCCCGCCGGTCAGACCCACCGTCCCCCAAACGGACTTAGTCGATTCAGAGACCCCGCCGGTCAGACCCACCATCCCCCAAACGGACTTAGTCGATTCTGAGACTGTGAGATTTTAAAGAACTGTGAACTGGACATATCTTGCGCCTCTTTTAAATAACCAGCTCTTGACAGCAGCTGTCGCTTACGGCCATATCACCCTGCATATACCTGATCTCGTTTAAACTCAGAAGTAAAACAGGGTGGGGCCTGGTTAGTACTTGGATGGGAGACTGCCTGGGAATACCAGGTGCTGTAAGCTTATTTCATTTTTTTCATTTGGCAGCTAATACACTTCCCCGTGTCCCAGTTCTGGTGCTAGTATAGTTTATCGTACTCAATTTATTTGGGAGGGGTGGGACAAAAAATCCCACAGGTAAACAATTGACGGGACAAGGGCGTCGTTTCTGTCGGTACTGTGTCAATGTGAGCTAAGCTGCGATCGGGTCCTGGTGCTGCGCCTCTTTTAAATAACCAGATCTTGACAGCAGCTGTCGCTTACGGCCCTATCACCCTGCATGTACCAGATCTCGTTTGAGCTCAGAAGTAAAACAGGGTTGGGCCTGGTTAGTACTTGGATGGGAGACTGCCTGGGAATACCAGGTGCTGTAAGCTTATTTAATTTCTTCATTTGGCAGCTAATACACCTCCCCGGTTCACAGTTCTGGTGCTAGTGTTGTTTATCGTACGCATTTTGTTTGGGAGGGGTGGGACAAAAAATCCCACAGGTAAACAATTGACGGGACAAGGGCGTTGTTTCTGTCGGTACTGTGTCAATGTGAGCTCAGCTGCGATCGGGTCCTGGTGCTGCGCCTCTTTTAAATAACCAGATCTTGACAGCAGCTGTCGCTTACGGCCATATCACCCTGCATGTACCTGATCTCGTTTGAACTCAGAAGTAAAACCGGGTTGGGCCTGGTTAGTACTTGGATGGGAGACTGCCTGGGAATACCAGGTGCTGTAAGCTTATTAAATTTCTTCATTTGGCAGCTAATACACTTCCCCGGGTCACAGTTCTGGTGCTAGTGTTGTTTATCGTACTCATTTTATTTGGGAGGGGTGGGACAAATAAACCCATAGGGGAACAATTGACGGGACAAGGGCGTTGTTTCTGTCGGAGCTGTGTCAATGCGAGCTAAGCTGCGGTCGGGTCCTGGTGCTGCGCCTCTTTTAAATAACCAGATCTTGACAGCAGCTGTCGCTTGCGGCCATATCACCCTGCATATACCTGATCTCGTTTGAACTCAGAAGTAAAACAGGGTTGGGCCTGGTTAGTACTTGGATGGGAGACTGCCTGGGAATACCAGGTGCTGTAAGCTCATTTAGATCCTTCATTTGGCAGTTTATGTACTTCACTGTGTCACATTTCCTACCATAACCCCCAGCCCCCAAAGCCGGAGCCACTCTGCCCGTAGACCATCGCCTTTTCCCGGCCCAAACTGCACCACCGCAGGCCCTGGGACTATTTCCTTCCATAACCCCCAGCCCCCAAAGCCAGAGCCACTCTGCCCGGAGACCATCGCCCTTTCCGGGGCAAGCTCCGGCTCCGCAGGGGCCCTGGACTGACACCTGTTCTCCAGCAGTGCCCGGGCACCCCACACTTAAGCCCGGACACACAGACTCTGCCAACTGCACGCGCCAGGCATACGTACCGTTGGTGACCCACCTGGCTCTGGTGCACCACCCTCTCTCCCGTGCTACTACCTGCAAATATTAGACTTTAAAAGGTGGTTGGGGTGCACCAGCCCTGCCCAGTTCCACCTCCTGACGCTGTTCATTTTCGAGGTGGCTGAGGTGCATCAACGACACGTAGTTCTGCCAACAGTTAATGTAAGGCTTCCGTATTTGCCCTGCACTTGGCTTGCGGGAGACGGAGACTCTTACCTATTTGCAAGACCTGGACTGCGTTCGAAACCGCATACTCAATGAGTAGGTACTCAATTTCAATAAGTACCTACTTAACGAGGACTAAGAGAGTAGACACTCAACAGCCAAATCTCGTTAAGTATGAATAGCATCGTACCTCATCCGCCATGTTTACGTTATCATGTGACTGACGTTAGAAGCGCAACAACTTTAAAGAAATTGCAGGTCTAATGAATCTTCATTTAAATTAATATTTTAATTTTTAAAAAAGTTCACATGAATTTGTTGTTGTCTTTATTGTTTGTATAACATTTATCATCCACAAGTAACCTGCTTAAATCTCGTTTGTTTTCCTGACTTGTTTGATTATTCAACGCAGATATATTTAACCTTCTCATTGTGCATTTGTGTGCATATAATCGCTTATAACACAAGAAACCCATTACATCACGTCATTTTTGTAAATTGTAAACGATACAAGCATGTTTTTCAGAGCCTGTACAAATTATAAGTTCTTAATTAATAATAATTATAACAATCCTATAATAATATTATAAATAAGATAACAGGGACAGAAGCACCTCATAGCATCAGTAATGTGACAAATCTACCTTATAGTTTTCATTGCCCTTTTCTTACATATATTTTTTCTTATGCATATATATTTGCATTTAAAAGCTATATATATATATATATATATATATATATATATATATATATATATATATATATATATATATATATATATATATATAGTCAGATGCAAAAACCTTGTGCCATCTAAAATTTTATTCAAAAATGATCATTTTTTTCAGCCTCCAATATTTTTGTAGTTATTTTAATTTAAAGGCGATGCAAAGAACCTATTTTTTGCCATAAAAGTGGATTTACTGAACATACACACCAGAGCTTGCAAAATATTTAGAACAGATGGCATTTAAAGGTTTTTGCATCTGAACTCTTCACATATATACCAGAAGATATGGAGAATTCTTGTAATATTTTATTATATTGGCATCAATAGTCTGCTGTTACTTACTGTAGGCCATCCAAGAGTGATGTTCATCTTTGTGTACAGTAGTACCTATTTTAAATGACCAAAATTTGAGGCGGGAATTAACATTTTAATTTATTCTATACCTTAAAATATATATTTTTGGAGACTTCCGGTTATGAGACGTGCAGTGTAGCCGCGTGCTCCGCTTGCTCCCACAGTTTTACTTATAATTGTCTAACTAGACATCGTTATTTGCAATTATAGGGTTAACGGCAGTTTTCATAATTTACTGCAGTCGATTTGAACGCTTTGCCATGTCAAAAGCTAAAGGAAAACACGCGGAAAAAGTAAAGGAACTTTCGTCAACATCGAGCATAACTATGGCCGACATTACCACTCTCGGTAACTAAAATAATTTCAGACCCCAATGGTTGCTTTATTGTTGTGGTAGGGAAGCTCAGTGGCAACAATTTAATTTTTGCTAATGTATATGGCCCAAACTGGGACAACATGGATTTCTTTAGTAAATTTCTCTATTCTCTCCCAGATATAGAATCTTGCCAGCTTATTCTTGGTGGTGATTTTAATTGTTGCCTAGATCCTTCACTGGATCGTTCATCTACTAGGCCCCTCTCTTTGTCTAAGTCATCCAAAGTCCTAAGTGGAGTTTAGTTATAAACTAATTTCGAGAGGATCACGTGATTATGATTGAACACGGCTGGTTACACGTTAACCACTCATGATTGTCCACTCAGACGATCCCTGACTCACTATAAAGAGCCAGGGTTTCTTACTACAGTCATCTTCGATTCGAAGAACCCCCCCCTTCCACCCCTACTCCTCCTCTTTCCTAGATGGGTGACACGGTGGCCCAGTGCTTAGCACTGTTGCCTCACAGCAAGAATGTCAATGGTTCTAGGCTTTACCAAACCAGCAGGCATTTCTGTGTGGAGTTTGCACGTTCTCCCCGTGCTCACGTGGGTTTCCCCCGGGTTCTCCGGTTTCCTCCCACGCAAAACATGCAACCTAAGTCATTGTCTAAATAAACACATAGACTTGCTCCCTACCTAGTATCTATCTCGCTAAAGAGAAGCACTATCTGCTCTTCAATCACCTCGATAGGGGAGTTCTCGAGATCTACCTGAGCTCAGAGCTCCCCTCTCGCCCTGCAACGGGAGGGAGCCCGGGGCTCAGGGACCTTTTGAGCTCAGGGCTCTCTCCCGGGACAGCATGCCAAACTTGCTTTATAATCAATTATCAGCTAAGTGTGAACTCTTGAAAGCTATTTATGGAGCAGCATTCAGTCTCAGATGTATGGCGCTTTTTTTCAACCCTTGCGATAAACAGTTTTCTTTCTTTTCTCCCGTGCATGGATCTTTTTCACGAATTGATTATTTTCTCATTGATAAGAAACTACTCCCCTTTGTAAAAACCTGTACATATAATCCTATAGTTATTTCAGATCATGCTCCTGTCATAATGGACATATCTTTTCCGGGTAGTCCTTCAACACGTTCGCCGTGGCGTTTCAACTCACTATTACTTACTGATCCTGATTTCATTCAAACCATTGATAATCGCTTAGATATTTTTATCTCCACTAATCTTACTTTAGATGTGTCCGCGTCAACAATTTGGGAGGCTTGTAAGGCCTACCTGCGTGGAGAGATAATATCTTATTCTGCCCATCGTAAGAAGCTTGCTGCAGAAAAAAGCGCTACCATTTCTAAAGAACTGGCAGATTTGCAGTCTAGATGTATGGATGCACCTGACCCTGAAGTTAATAAAAAATTACTTATGAAGAAGGCAGAATTTGATATTTTGATGGCTAATAAAGCAACTAAAGCGTTACTTAAATCACGTCATAAGTATTATGAGTTTGGAGATAAACCTGGCAAAATTTTAGCCCATCAGTTTCGGCAATATGCTTCAGCACGACACATAACACAAATTAACACTGACAATGGTATTTCAATGGACCCTCAAAATATTAATAAACAATTTAAGAATTTCTACTATTCATTATACAAATCTGAGTGCTCATCCGATGAAGCTCAATTAGATAACTTTTTTCAGTCCCTTAACATTCCCTCCATTGACTCTGAAACCTCTTCTAGGTTGGATGTCCCCTTCTCAGTAGAGGAAGTTAAAAAGGCATTGTCAGCAATGCAGAATGGGAAATGTCCTGGGCCTGATGGATTTCCTACTGAATTTTACAAGGCATTTGCTGATAAGCTTTCTCCACTACTCTTAAATATGTTTAATGACTCTTTAGAATCTGGCACACTACCCCTCACTCTTAGACAGGCCACAATCTCCCTTATTTTAAAGAAAGAAAAGGATCCCCTTTCCTGCAGTAATTACCGTCCCATTTCCCTGTTATGTGTGGATGTTAAAATCCTAGCTAAGATGCTGTCAAAGCGTTTAGAAGATATTTTGCCCTCAATAGTTTCCTCCGACCAAACAGGGTTTGTAAAGGGTAGACATTCTTTCCACAATATTAGACGTTTATTTGATATTTTATACTCTCCCTCTACTTCAATATCCCCAGAATTGGTTATTTCAATGGATGCGGAGAAGGCATTTGATCGGGTGGAGTGGCCTTATTTATTTTACTCATTAAAAAAATTCGGATTTGGCAGAAAGTTTGTGTCATGGATTAAACTTCTTTATGCTCTTCCCCTGGCCCGTGTCCGTACCAATAATGATTATTCTGATTATTTCACTTTGGAGCGTGGCACACGTCAGGGTTGTCCACTCTCACCCCTACTGTTTGCTATTGCTATTGAGCCACTGGCGGTAGCTCTTAGGTCCAGCCAGATGAGGGGAATTATTAGAGGAGACTCTGTGCACAAACTGTCTCTTTATGCGGATGATCTTTTACTTTTTGTTTCTGATCCAGACAGATCTATACCTTGTGTGTTGGGCTTGCTGAAGGAATTTGGGCTATTATCAGGCTATAAACTAAATTTTCATAAAAGTGAACTTTTGCCTATAAATACTGCAGCTGAAACATACCAACTTTCTAAACTACCATTCAAAATATCACTTGATAATTTTACATATTTGGGCATATGTACAACCAAAAATTACTCAGATCTATTTAAATGTAATTTTTCTCTTTTGATGGATAGAGTGTCTGAAGATTTTCAACGTTGGTCTCTGCTGCCCCTATCACTTGCCGGTAAAATAAATTGTATTAAAATGAACGTACTGCCCAAGTTTCTTTATCTTTTTCAATGCTTACCAATTTTTATTCCAAAACATTTCTTTAATTCCCTCGATAGTGCTATTTCTCATTTTATCTGGAATGGAAAAACTCCTAGAATTCGAAAAGGCATATTACAGAGAAGTAAGGAGTTGGGGGGGTTAGCTTTACCAAATTTCCTATTTTATTACTGGTCTGCAAATATCCGAAACATGCTATTCTGGTGCCTTTTTAATGCTGAACCTCCTGCTTGGTTGAGGATTGAGGAGGCTTCATGTGGCACTCCCTCACTCGCTTCTCTTTTGTGCCTACCCATGCCGTTCTCACCATCACAGTATTCTAAAAATATTATAGTTAAAAATTGTCTTAAAATCTGGGTTCAGCTTAGACGTCACTTCAATTTACAGATCACACCTCTTCTATGCCCTGTCCACTCTAATCCTCTTTTTCCTCCCTCACTTAATGATAAGGCTTTTGTAACATGGATGAGATGTGGAATTGTTTCTATCAAAGACCTTTACATTGATAATATTTTTGCGTCATTTGAACAACTAACTCAAATGTACAGTCTACCAAAGTCACAACTTTTCAGATACTTTCAGATTCGGGATTTTGTCCGTAAACACTTTCCAGGTTTCCCTGCTATACCACCCTCTACCCTGATCGATACCATTTCTAATATCAATCCTGGTCAAAATGGAGCCATCTCTAAAATATACAACTCCTTGCTCACATCCCATACGTCTACATCTGAAAATTTGCGCTTTATTTGGGCTAGGGATCTTAATATAGAGATAGAAGAAGACATTTGGTCCACAATTTTACAAAAAGTCCATACATCATCTGTATGTGCTCGTCATGGGATTCTACAGTGCAAAGTAGTCCACAGAGTTCACTGGTCTAAGTGTAAACTGGCTCGCATGTTCCCTGCTATTGATCCAAACTGTGACAAATGTCATGCTGAACCTGCAAATCTAGTTCACATGTTTTGGACCTGTCCAGCTTTGTTTCCTTTTTGGGAGTCTGTTTTTGAATCATTTTCAGCAATTACATCTATTAATATTGATCCTTCTCCATTAATTGGCCTGTTTGGAGTTCTACCCCCTGACTGTGAGTTACCATTTTATTTTTCTGAATTAATATCTTTTCTGTCATTATTAGCTAGGCGGTGCATTTTGTTGCAGTGGAAGTCTCCTCAACCCCCATCCCATACTCAGTGGATTAAAGATGCCTTATTTTTTGTTAAATTAGAAAAAATTAAACATAGTCTTCGAGGTTCAGTGATCAAATTTTCTAACATTTGGTTGCCATTCTTGGAGCATGTCAAGTCTCTGAGACTTGAGGCACTTACTGTGGAGTGAATGGTTGCCAATCTTGCACTTTTGTTTTGGCCTGTGCCTTCCAGATAAGTTTTAGTGATGCTAATATAGCACAAGCATACAATTTTTTTTGTGACATAAAACCACAAGTTTGAAGATCGTCCCACCCCCCAGCCTATTTAGTTTAATATAATTTCCCTTTTCTTTCTCTTTTAATTTTTTCTTTTCTTTTATTTCTTTTATTATCATTTTTTTTTACTTAATACACCATGCTGTCAACCTCAACTTTCAGTACTGACCTGTTTATATGCTTAATTTGAAAAATGAATGCACATCATATATTGTTTATGCACATCATATACTGTGTGTCGCACAATATGAGGGTTATAGTGTGGTTTACTTTTATTCTTCTAATCAATTTTGTACTGTTATACTTTTTTTTTCTGTATTTGTACTGTTATTGTGTGTTTTTTTATTTGTGTTTGTTAACTGTCATAAAAATCCAATAAATAAATCTTAAAAAAAAAAAATAAATACATTTCAGAGTCTGTATTTTTCATCGAACACATTTAACCCTTTAAATCGCAGAGCAAAATCTTCAGTAGGGTGCTCACTACAGAGGGTTGAACACTCAGACAGTGATGAAGTTAATGAGATAATTAAGTGTCTAATTAAAGGAGGATTCAGAATTATTGATGAACAACTGTTAACAAGCAGAATCACTGAAGAAAAGAAAAACACAAATTACAGCCAAAACCAAAGGTGAAATCAACTGAGAATAAAACTCTAAATAATTTTTTACACAATAAAAATATAATTTCTCAAGATCTCAGCAGAACATCATTAAACAACTCCACAAACATCAGGAGCTTCACTTATTACAGAACTTTGACTATTTCTGTCACGAGACAGACACTGTTTCAGTTTACTATAAACTTATATGTGAAGCTGCTTTGACACAATCTACATTGTATAAGCGCTATACAAATAAAGGTGAATTTAATTTAATTGAACAAGAACAAAAGCTTTTAATAAAATTTTTGTTGTTCATTTGAAGTCACCATGATGGAGGACAGAGTCTGCTTTAGTTGGGCTCTTCAACTTCTTGTTTGAAATTTAGTTTTTCTTTTGGCTGCTATAATTATTGGTGTTAATCACACTATATGTATAGCATCAAAAGCCAAAACAAATTATTAAAACAAGTTTGAAAAATTTAACTGTCATCAAAGCCACCCTTGCCTTCGTGTGTACTTGTTGAATATCATGTTAGCTCTGTGTGAGAATTGAATAACACATGTAAATGAAACCACTGAAACTTCAGCAATCAATGCCTGTTTAACAGGTTTAAATGCACCATTCACAATGAAAATGTTTGATCTATGGCAGAACTTAGAAACACACAGACATCAACAATTAGTCATTGAATCTCAATAATGGTGACAATCAAAAAATAAATATCATATAAAAATCAAGCCAGAACAACTCAAAACACTGCTGAAATATTACCCCCCAAAAAACAAAATAAAATAAAAGCAAAGAAAGAAATTTTAAGACCATAAAGCTGCATAATTTATTCATGCTGCAATGCATGCTGGGTAACAGCATAGTACAAAACTCCCAGCATGCATTGCAGCATGAGTTTTGTACTATGCTGTTACCCAGCATGCATTGTGGCATGGATGAATTATGCAGCTTTTTTAGCAACCATGGTTGAGGTTCATATCCTGATTCTTGATGTCTGTGTGTCTTAAATGAGATGCTGGAGCTCTCAAGGTTTTGTGCATGAAACACTAGTTATTAATTCCTTCATAATTATTTGTTGAGCCTTCTGGATTCTTTACTATTGTCCCAAAAACATCACATAAAAGAAGTAAAATAATTTGCAAAATTTTTTGTGACATAAAATGTATTCTGTAGTAAGTACTTAAAGGTTCTCATAGCTTTTATTGCCGTAACTGATGAGTTCTGGAAACACAGTTATCACAGCCAGAGAAATGTTAAAATGAAAGCGCAACGGTTCAAGAGCCCAACTAAATCAGCCTCTGATCTCCATGATGGTGAGGTCAAATGAAATATTTTCAATCAAAAATATAAACTTCTGTTAATTATCAAATATTCTTTGCAGAATATTGAAATGAAGTCAAACATTAATCAGTGACACTGGTAATGCTGTTTGTGGAGTTGTTTAATCCTTGGTTTTAATTCAGTTGGTTTGGTGTTGTTGCTGTATAGTTTTATTTCTTGTTCTGGCCTTCAGTGATTGTGCTTGTTAGCTGCAGGTGTTCATCAATTCAGTCATTTGTGGTCGTTCCCTCTGTCTAAACTAAACAACTGATTTAGGGACTAGTGAAGGAGGGTGTGTGGTGAGATTTCAGACACTCTGCCTACCTTCTCGAAAACAAAGGTTAGATCTGTTACAGTTACTTTCCGTATTTTGTACAGAAATGAGCCGTTAATCATTTAACATGTTTTCACTGTAGATTGTACAGATTTTTACTGTTAAAATTAAGGACATTTTTTACAGTGTACCTAGAACACAAGCAAGATAACATAGCTATGCACAGAAAAAAAAAAATTCTAGACACAACAAAGTAATGCAGACAGAATTGTAAAAGGAAAATAGAAACACAGTATAGGATCACAGATTGAAAAAAGTCATACATTAATAATATGTATTTTAATGTAATTTACAGGTGTTTCATTGGTGCACATAGTCCTGCACAGTGGCCTGACTGCAACCGAGTAGTGGAGGCCATCTTCACAAAGCTCTGTTCTGTCTACACAAATGCGGTGCGGTGTGACAGAGTGAGGGTGTCCCGCCTCACAATAATAATTCGTTCCTATAAGCGCATCCGGGAGTGCATCATAACCAATGCTAAGGTGATGAGTGAGACCACTATCCAGCTCCCAGAAGTAAACACTGCAACAGTCACACAGTGGTGAGTAAACTACAACTAAACCTAAAATGAATGCTCCAGATGACTTAATAATTTTACTGTGGCTTCTTTGATGAGTCTAAAAAACAAAGCAACAAATGTCCAAATATTGTATTCTTCTCTATTATGAAAGATAAATTATTTGCTCAAAACATTGTCTTCAGCAGACTGCAAGAATCCATAACCCATGATTCAATGTTAATTTAAATTAGTTTTTTTTTTACAAAAACAATAAACATGGACAAGAGTGTGATCTGTTGCTATGTTTTCTCAGCTGTGATGTTCAAATAGTAGTAGATTACTTTTGTATTATTAATTGTTTATTAATATCAGTTGTTTTGTTTTCCCAGGTTCAGCAGGCGTTGCAGGTCACAGGAACAGGAGGTTTTGAAGCAGGGCATTCCAGCCCCAGATGCACCCATGGCAGGACCTGAGAAGCTTCCTGCAGCTTTGCAGAAAGGACCAGCTCTTTTTGAAAGCAATTTGATGCAGCCTCACCTTTTTATCCTGCCACCAAACACTGCTGGGGAGGCAAAACTGAATAGGAGGCCACAATCTCAAGCCATCTCTCAGGCTCCACCCTGACATCGAGGACTTCCTATCATTGCACCAGCACTACTTGTCTCTCTTCCTTTCCTTTTACCATCTGTGCAGCTTCCTACAGTGACAGACCCAAGCCTGCTGGCCCCTACAGTGCCTGGTACTTCACAGGTGATGCTCTTTAACATGCCATTGACTTCAGCCAATAATATCCAGCTGCAGGCCCGCAGAACCACACACGTTTTAGGCACACACGATCCAAGACACACGTTCTAGGCAAGCCATATATG